>PVIH01011378.1:0-59677 GCA_004025045.1 Sigmodon hispidus
AGGATACAGGCGCTGAGGCCCGCCGAGCCCTCCTCACCTCTGGTCAGGGTTCGAATCCGCCCCTCAGAGACCCCTGCAGTTGGTTTGCTCAGTTCACTCAGTTCAGGGTCGCAGTAGGGCTCCTAGTAGATTCCCTGAGCAGCAGGAGCTGCGGGTGTGGCCAGGTGCAGAGTTCAGCTGCCCCTGCTCCAGAGTGCCAATTGTTTGTTGTTACATGGGTGTTTCTGGTTTCCTTAGGTTGGAGTTTTTCTCTAGGGCTTTTTGGAGATTCGGATTTGTGTTTAGGTATTGATTACATCTGGTATGGTCGTGACATATCTTATTTACTCCATCTATGTTGATTAATAGTTTTTCTGGGTACAGTAGTCTAGGTTGTCATCCATGCACTTTTAGTGTCTGTACAATGTCTGACCAGGACCTTCTTGCTTTCATTGTTTCCATTGAATAGTCTGGTGTTATTCTGATGGATCTGCCTTTATAGGTGATTTGGTCTTTTTTCCTTTGCAGCTCTTAATATTTCTGTTTGTTTGTTTGTTCTGTAGGTTTAGTGGTTTGATTATTATTACAAGCAGACTTTCTTGTGAGTCTAGTCTATTTGGTGTTCTGTAGGCTCCCTGTATTTTTATAGGCATTTCCTTCTTTAGGTTGGGGAAGTTTCCTTCTATGATTTTGTTAAATATATTTTCTGTTCCTTTGAGCTGGTATTCTTCTCCTTCTTCGGTTCCAGTTATTCTCAGGTTTGACCTTTCCACGGTGTCCCACATTTCCTGGACATTTTGTGTTATGACTTTTTTGGTTTTAGTGTTTTCTTTGACTGATGTATCTATTACCACTCCAGAGATTCTCTCTTTTATCTCTTGGATTCTGTTGGTTATGCTTGAGTCTACGGTTCCAGGTTTTTTTGTTTTTGTTTTTTTTTCAGATTTTCTATTTCCAGCTTTGTCTCAGTTTGTGCTTTCTTTCTTGCTTCTTTTTCAATTTTTAATTCCTGTAAAGTTTCTTTCACCTGTTTGTTTTCTCTTTCTTTGTTTTTTATTTTCTTTTAAGGATTTGTTTATCTCTTCTAATTTTCTGTTTTTATTTTCTTCTATTTTTTTAAGGAAGGTTTTTATGTCCCCTTTTAAGGCTTCTATTAGTTTCCTAAAGCTAATCTTAAGGTCATTTAGTTCTGCTTCCTCTTCACTGTTATGTTCATGTCTTGAAGCTATAGAACCACTTGCTTCTTTTGGTGGTGTCTTGTTGATCTTTGTATTGTTATATGTATTCTTGCACTGGCATCTGCCCATATTTTCCTCAATTCACTCTTGGTTAGTTCTTGGTTGGTTCTTAGTGGGTTGTTGTTCTGAGGGCTCTTAATTAGCTGTGAGTTCAAAGGGTAGGCTGCTCTTGTGAGGTCCTAGTGCTATGATGCCAGCCAGCCGTGATCTGGGCCAACTGTGTTCTGCTGTGGAAGCTGCACTCAGTCTAAGAGCCTGGTTCAGGGAGCGAAATTGCCTCACCCCTCACCTCTCAGCTGTGCACCCAGAGACTCAGCTGCTCCCGGACAGCCACTATGCCAGCCTTGGTTTGGGCAGACTGTGTTCCAGGAGCAGAAATCACCCCTTGGATATATGAACATTTCAAAGGAGTAATAGAGAATGTTATGGACTAGATTTGAAAATCTAGCTATAGTGGTTTCAATGAGATATCTCCCACTCAGTCCTCAACTAGTGGTGCTATTTGGGAGCTTTCTGGCCGTGTAGGTTTGCTGGAAGAAGTGTGTCACTGGAGGAGGAGAGTGGGAGTTTAAAAACTTGGTCCATTTCTAATTTTTTCTCTGTGTGTAATGAGTCTTTCTCTGTCCCACAAGTCAGCTCTCTCATAATGACATGGAAACTTCTTATTAATTATAAAACTCAGCCTTAGTTTAGGCTTGTTTCTTACTAGCTCTTGTAACTTAAATTAACCCATTTTTACTTGCTGCCACATGGCTTGGGGCTTTTACCTGTCTTCCTCCATGTCCTGCTTCCTCTGTGTCCAGTTGACACTTCCTTCTTTTTTCTTCCCAGAGCTCCCTCTGTCTGGAAGTCCTGCCTATACCTCTTGCATAGCTATTGACCATTTAGCTTTTTATTCACAGTGACAAATCTTTACAGAGTGTAATCAAGTATCTTGCAAATTTTCTGATTCCTGCTGCTCCAGCCACCATGTCTGCCACTGGCTGCCTCCACTCCACCATCATGGAGTCTTGCCCTTGGGATCATAACCCCAAGTAAGCCCCTCCTTCTCTAACTTGCCTGGGTCATGGTGTTCATCACTGTAGTGAAAAGTAACTAATCTGCTAGCCTGTCATCTTCATTGGTATTTGCACTTAGCTTGATCAAAATTAGTTTTGTTCATAGCCTTTTCCAAAACTTTAGTAACATTGTGAAAGTTTTCAGATAAAAGCAGTATGCATTATATTGCAATAGATACCTATTCAACTGGTATCAGAACACTTACTCATGATGTAAAATAAAATAGTTACTAATGACTTTGTTGCTGTTGGAAATGGATGGACAATAATTATGTTATTGTTGATTCTCCTTCAAGGGAGTAGGTGCATTTAAGTTACTATACTCGCATTATGGCATAGGCATATTAGTATTCTAAGTCAAGTCTATACTGTATCATAATATGTGCTTTTGAGTTCTGAGCAGCCTTTAGACAGTGTGGTTGAGTCATCTGTGTACTTGTGGTTCTTTGAATCAAATCCTTACTGCCTTATTTACTTCCATTAAGAAATTTAAGAACTAAAACCTTCGCTTTGAGAAGGACTGCGAAGCTCTCCTTTTGTACCTGTTTGACGAACTGAAGCTGGTCAGAACCCCAGGGACCCACCTCATCAGTGGCAGATAGTGACAGGTGGGATTGAAGCCATTATTGGTTGCCTGAAGTCACTACATTGAGGGCATCCAAAGCATTCAAAGTGCCCCCGTATGGTTGAGGAGAAGCCAGGGGGGTTGAATGGAACTGATTATAAGTCTGGATATTTTGGAGGACGTGAAGGGTTGGCACTTCCTTTTTCATTAGTGGTTACAAGAGACAGGTGGGTCAAGAAGATCATGCCTAGAAGATGCCAGTGAGCATTAACTCAAGCACTGCTTTTAACATAAGAGATTTGTATACCTGCAATTTTAATTGAGGTCACTCAAGTTCCTGACAATCTATGGCACTGTAACTGATGTGGTAGTGATGATTATATGAGGCTTTGATGGTCAGGAATTCAACCTCTAATCATAAAAAAAACTTTGTGAGCCTCAGTTTCCCCATTTGTGATAAATTAAAAAGTATATCTACTTTATCAGTCTGAGGGACAATTAAAAGGTAATGTGTGAGGAAAGAATCTTTATTTTGATTACTGATTTACCCACCAGGGCAGGAGAGGTTCCCTTTTTCTCACACAAGTGTTTCAGGCCCCTTTCCCACGGAGGTCATAGACCTACATTTCTGAGACCTCAGATAGTCCTAAGCTAGGCAGTTCACTGATACTAACCCCAGAGTTCTTAAAAAACACACACACACACAAGTTCATATAAAAAGACCATTTCTGATTACTCCAACATAGCCTTTTATAGTGACCAATAAGCCAAAGCCTCTCATATTTTATTCCTCCTTACACATCTGAGTCTGTTCGTAATACCTAACAGTCCTCAAGGCTCAGTAGCAAAGAGGGAAGTGTGGCTTACAGGAACTGTAGAGACCCACCTTCCCATCCTCAGGTTCACCTCCATCCCCCCCTCCTCTTCCTGTCTTCAACTGCTATCTCCAAATTTGGACAAGGATATCTCACTTCTTATTTGAATCATTATGTCTCACTTACATATAATTTAAATTAATTGTGTTATCTAGGGCACCATCTATTTTTTAGGGTTTTTATTTGGTGGGGGGAGCTAGAACTTCCTGATTTTCTGTTTCCTGTATCCACTGTTCTCTATTTATGTATCTTCACTTAGATGGATACTAGAGAAGAAAAAAGAACATTTGTGCACATTCCTGCAGAGTTACGAAGCTATAGTTTTGTGAGCAGAAATATAGTTAACAGAAAGACATACCACACACACATATACCAGTGCTCCACTGAAGTTCCAAAGTGAGAGTCATGGGTATTTGAGGAAGGTGAGAGGTGCTACAGATACTAAAGAAAAACCACACTGGCTTTTCCAGGAGGTACAAAGGCATCAGCTGCAAGGAAAAACAGATGGAAGCCGACTGTCCACTGTCTACATCTGTACCAACGCAAAAAGGGGACTGGGCATTATTTTTTTAATGACTTCCATAGTGAATTTCTTAGTATTGGATAAACATTTTGATTATAGAAGTTATCAAAAATGTCAATAAGGAAAATAAAGAAATGAAGCCACCTACCAACATATCCCTTCTCCCAGAGAGCACTTTGTAGATGTTTTCTGATAGTTCTTTCATTGTAAAAAAACTATGAAATGAAGTTTTCTTCAGTGATATCAGTTTATGCCTGTGTGTTCTCCTCTCTTCCAAAGCTGTATGATGGGTTTCTAAACAGCTCTGTAGGACTTCTTTTCGTTCCGTATCTTTGTTTACCCCCAGCCGCAGCACAGAAGGTAAGAACCAATTGATACAGAATTAATTTTTAAAAGATAATTATTGAATCTACTTTAATCCAAAATACAACTGTTAATGTCAAAATATTTTATGTTGCTATGGATTTTGGTTTGTTGACGACAAATTTAAGGTCAGTTTTGTTATACTGTATATACATTTGTATTCTTACTTAAGGTATTATGTTTATGCAATTCATTTAAAATTATAATGTATCATTAAGAAATACAGATTAATAGATGTCTATGATAATCAAATGTATAGTCATATTAGTTATGTGTTTTAGGTATACAAAGATATATTTCAGATAAGTAATCTTTGAACACTTCAAAGACCTTCAGAACATGGCATTTAAAATATTTTAGAAACTTAAACTTTTCTGGACAGAGAGATATGTTTGCTCTGGGAAGCACCAATTACTTCAAAGAGGATGATGGGCATCAAAGAAACTTTGCTTACAAAATGGCTAGCCATTTGGACAAGAAACTGTTCTTGCCTGGATTGCTTGACAGTATGTTGTATAAACTGGACATGCAGGACTCATAGGAAAGTGACCATTGAAATATAGTGAACTTTGACAAATCAAGGCAAGATGGTCCTTCAGGTTCCTGCTTCATAGAAGAAGCTGCCAGACCTTCTGTAGGACACAGGGAGAAACAACTGATGAACTTTGCTGGAATGAGCAGAACAGTCCTTCAAATTTTCTACTCCACTGAAAGGTATGCCAGAGACTCTAGGCCTGTAGGATGAAGATGAATGCCCCAATGTTGCAGAGGAACAGTGAGTGACTGTCCAGGCATTCGGCTGTCTGTCCTTTCTAGAATTTTGGAAGTTAACAATGCACTTTCTGTCTACTCAGGTAAGCCATCGGCCATGTGACAATACATAGATTAATAGAAATGGATTAAATGAAGATGAAAGAACATGTTGACAAGAAGCCTGAACCATAGACCAAACAGTTTGTAATTAATATAAGCTGCTGTATGTTTATTTGGGACCAAGTGACACTGGAACCTCTGGAGCAAGACAGAGAAAATCTTCTGGCTACAACACATCCTGGCTATGAATTTACTGTCTTTTGCTAACACTTATTTTCTAATGACTTTCTACTTTGCTTACCTTTTCTGGAACTATCAGTATTAAGTTTTATGTATTTATTGGGACTCTGTCTTCCCTTACTGCCTAAGATAGTCTTCTATTTATAAACCCAATCCTCTTACAGCAGCTACCCAAGTGCTGTGGTTTTACAGATGTGTGCCAGCACTCCCAGTTTGTTGTATACTCACTAATAGTAGTCTCAATTACAAAGTCGGTATATCAGATGTCAACAGATTAGATAACTGATCAAGCTAGCACCATCCTTGCCTACACTGTCCACTGAAACAATGTGTGGAAATGTAGTGTTCCTAATGTGAACTGAGAGGGTTAATTTAAACTGCTATGGCATTGTTTTTAGAAGGACTAACTCTTATATTTTGCAGGATAAGCTAAATTAAAGTATAAGTATAGTAACTATTGTAATTGATTGTTAGATGTATAAATACTGCTGCTATGCCATCTGATAACACTATCTTTATTTTACGCTAACTCCATAATACACTGAATGTGAATTAATTAATTCTGAATACTTTCACTATATACCTGCTTCACAAAATAGTAAACTGAGTCATAGATGGGACAAGGATGAGCCTAACCAGCCAAATAAACAAAAGAAATAAAACTGAAATATGAAGAGGCTGTCTGTTTGAAACCTTTCCTCACTTTTAAATGCTCCAGTGAAATGCCTATGTGTTTGTCTAGTTAAGAAGAGTGGTGCTACTCAAATGCTGTTGTAGGAGAGCAGAAGAGTTTCAGAAGATAATGAACATGGGAAATACGATCTGCAGTATTGAGCTGCAAACTTACCTCAAGAAACACACTTTGTTTCATGGTCTAAGGAATTAAATGGTTTAAGGTTAATTTAAGAAGAGACATTTGGGGGTTATTGATAAGACTCAGAACAACAATTCAGAGGTTGTCATCATCCAGAACTAGGAAAACAATGGAGCTGCCTCCTTCATACTCTGAGAAGAAGGTTTTAAACCTACTATGCTCATCTGAAATTTGTAGCTGATGTATTTCTCTCATGGTACCTAAATGCTCCCAGAGTGAGGCAATGGAAAGGCAACTGGAAAGCAATGAGCACAATGGTAGCCAGCACAGGCTCTGAAAGTCTTCATAGTTCTTCACTTTAAGCACACAATGTTGAGCTGAGCCTCCACACAGCCCTCTGTATAATGGAATCATGTGAATTCCATGTCACCAGACTCTTTTCAGGATAATTGGACTATGCACACTCTTGTATAGACACTAGATTATGTGATGAGGCCAGTAACCACTGATGGGCTTTCCCACTGTCCCTTAACTCACAGAGTGGCAGTCATTTCTACGCGCTGAGGTCTGCCCCACCTTGGATATGTCTAACCAGAATTCACTGCTGAATCTGAGGCCCCATTAGAGGCAGACCCTGATTTACTTCAACTCCTTTGAACTACATTCCCTGCTTCTCTCCCAACCCCTTATGAGCAATGCTAGCACTCTAGCCAATGCCGGCACTCCAGCCACTCTCCCCATTTATGACTAATGCTAACCCACATGCAAATTTTTGAAAACAAGTTTCTGGCTTGTGCTTTATATTTATCAATGTCTTTTATTCTTTAGGTGAGCTTCTGGAAGCTGCCCACCATTATGAAGCATTTCATGAACTGACACAGGGGCGGATATGGAAGGATGAGACGGGTCAATTTCTCAACGTGCTGGCCTGTGAAAGTCTCGTGAGGACCTACAGATTGCTATCAGACAGAATGCTGGAAAACAAAGAATACAAACAGGCCATCAAAACTCTAATAAAAGCTTCTGAAATAGCCAAAGAAGGTGAGTGGAAGGCTATCTCACTGTTTTCTCTAATGGACAGACACTGGTTTTCCCAAAGGAGGAGTAAAAATTGTCAAGTGTTAGGGTAATTATTTCCTATGAAATGCAAAGATAAATGCCATCAATATGCTTTCAGATTTTGCTCTAAGGCAGAGGTAGGGCTTTAGTGCTGACAATGAGAAATCCATTAGTTTCTTGAAAGCTTTATTTCCAAAATTACAATCCACTGGGGGTACTGTTGTAAAACAAGGAACCCACAAAGAGGAGATAAGGTCATCTGTAAGTGTGTGTGTGTGTGTGTGTGTGTGTGTGTGTGTGTAGGTTGTATTTTTTTGCAATATGAGAAATATTCTATTGTTTTAAATTCCTTATAGCCAGATATTTGGGAAATTGTGGTAAATGTTTAGTTAGAAGTAACAAGGAAACAACACTGCAATATACTTTAGACCTTTGCCGCTCTCAGAGCTTGGCCTTTTGGACTAGCATTATCAGCATCACCAGGAGGCATGATATAAAAGTCACACTCTGCCCCACCCCAAATTGGCAGGCTTAGAATCTGCAGGCTGGCAGGAGGCCCATATGTTTTTCATTCATACTCTCCAGTAAAAATGCTTTGGGAAAAGCTACTCAAACCCTTAATATCTCACAGCATCTTTATCTGTATAAAACATAATGAAAATGAAGCATATTCTTATAAACTTTTCATTTATAACATGAAAGAAAAAAATATCCCTTTAATACTACTTCACCACACAGTAATTATCTAATAGTGTTGTTTTTCAATGAAGGAGAAAAAGAAAGTTACAGTCTTGAACTAAAATTTATTGATTCATAGACCTATTTAATGAATTCATTTGTTAAGTAGCTGATTTGGGGTAAGGTTGTGGGGTATGATTTTAATTTATTATAGAGGAAAATTAAACATTTGAGCTTATTTTTTCTGTAATTTTTTTTAAAAAAATAACTTAGTTGAAATATTTAAAGGTAATTCTTATCACTAAAAGGTAAATTCAATCAAATTAACTATTTGTGCATAAATGATGGTCCTTGTCACCTCTGAGAATAGTTAGGGGACACAAATACTCAGTGCTTCTATCAATGCAAGAGCAGATTTCCATCACACAGAAACTTACACAAGAATCACAGTGGATAGGCGTGTGCACTAGCAGAAGATATTACACTTTCAGTTTGCATTTTCTGTGTGGTAACATAGTTCACAGAGAAATTAATGAATAGTCAGAAAGTACATGCCTCCCACTTTGGCTTTAGATAGTATTTAACAGACACTAATGTCTACTGGGGCCATAATCGGTCTCCAGAGCATCGCAGTGGGACATTTAGGTTGAGCACCAGCCTGACAGCATCCAAGAAGTACATCATTTTTTTTTTAATTTATTTATTTTGAATACATACACCAGAAGAGGGCACCAGATCTCATTATAGATGGTTGTGAGCCACCATGTGGTTTCTGGGAATTGAACTCAGGACCTTGGAAGAGCAGTCAATGCTCTTAACCTCTGAGCCATCTCTCCAGCCCTGAAGCATTTTAAGGGACATCCAGCTTGTAGCATGTGTCATGGCTTTCTTCCTTCACATACCCACCAAGTGATACTTCACTGTGGTTTTCTCACACATTCTCGATCTGCTCATCATTTTGGTAGACATGTGAACCGCTTCATTGCCACCATAGAGACATTTGCACATTTTGAAGTCTTTGGTGCATACCTAGGAGAAGAATTGTTGGATTATGTGATAGCTCCATGCTTACTTCCTGAGGAGCTCTAAAGTCTCACTGGCCATTTCCACCATCTCCTCACATTTGAGGTGTGTTATTGGTCTATTATTGAGTTGTTAAAATTCCTTATGTATTTGTAATGTGAGCCTTTCATAAAATGTCTGATTTGAAAACATGTTCTCCCTTCCACCTTCTGGTGGTACTCAAGAAAGCGTGTGTGTGTATGTGTGTGTGTGTGTGTGTGTGTGTGTGTGTGTGTGTGTGTGTGTGTCTGTGTGTCTGTGTGTGTGTCTGTGTGTGTCTGTGTGTCTGTGTGTCTGTGTGTGTCTGTGTGATTTTCCCACCATCACACAGCAGGGAAATCAACTTGTTCTTAGGGTTTCGTTATTTGGACTCTACTGGTGTCTTTGTCTCAAAGTACCACTGACCTCACAGACCACTTGGGGAAATGTTTTCTGTGGTCCACTTTTAAGAAGGTGTAAGGGATTGGTGCTAATTCTTCCTTCAGTGTTTGGTGAGGTTTTCCACTGAAGGCGCCAGATCTGAACTTTTCTTTATAGGGCATTTTCAGTCACAATATATTCAGTTGCTTTGCCTGCTGTATCAGAGATTATTTCTTCTTCTTCTTCTTCTTCTTCTTCTTCTTCTTCTTCTTCTTCTTCTTCTTCTTCTTCTTCTTCTTCTCCTTCTCCTTCTTCTCCTCCTCCTCCTCCTCCTCCTCCTGTTCTTCCTCCTCCTCTTCTTCTCTTCTCTTCTTGAGTTAATTTTAGTGTGTCTGAGTTTAGTTTATGTAAGTTGTTCTTATAACCCTGCCCACATAACTGTCTTACAATCAAGGTCTGTACTCACTCTCCGTCTTTCATCCCTGACCCCATTGTAAGAACTCAAGGTCTCTTCTTTATATGCCTCAGTCAGTGTAGCTAATGTTTTAGCTTTATTTATTTTCTGGGGTTGTTGCTGTTTTTCTGTTTTTGTTTGTTCTGCACTAGTGCAGTGTTCTTTGGATTCCTTATTTTTTAAGTGAGATACATATGCCCGCTGTCCTGGTTGGCTTTTGATGTTGTTATTGACATGGAACATCTGGGAAGAAAGAACCTCAGTTGAGGAAATTCCCCCATCAGATTTGCCTGGAGACAACTCTGTGGGGCATATTCTTGACTGATGTGGGAGGACCCAGTTCACTGTGGGCTGTGCCACCTCAGGGCAGGTTGTCCTGGATGATATATTAAAGAAACTGAGAAAGCCATGGAGATACGCAGGTCAGCAGTGTTCCTCTATGGTCTCTACATCCATTCCTGCCTCCAGGCTCTTTCCCTGACTTCCTTTTGTGATGAACTATGGTCATGATGTTTTATCACAGACACTGAAAGCATCTGTGAATGCTCTTGTGTGTTGCTGTATCTGGCTCTATTTGTTACATATTCATTGTCATGCATGTAACAGTTTCTGTGCTTTCCTTTCCTTTACTGGCTGATTACTTGGCGGTGTGGTTAACATTGCTGAGAGGTCCCCAAGTTGTTTCCCCTCCACGCTGCTAATTCTGCTGGCTGTAGATGCTGTCTTCCGAGGTCTTCTCTAACAAGCCCAGTCAGAGTCAGAACCTGCTTTCCCTCTCACCTCAGGGCTCCCTCTACCTTGCTGTGCTGCCCCAGGACACTTATCACCAAGTGTCCCACCAAACAGGCCAGCTTTCTGTCTCCGTCCCCACCCTACATAAAAGTTTTGACCCACTTATCACTCCATTTTAATCATGCAAAATGGCCGATGTAACTTGTGTTTTTGTTACTGGTGTTTCTGTTACCTTACAACTGTCACTTTGTCACAGCTCAGATTCAATTAACAAGCAGGAAAAGCTGCCATGTTCCATGCCTAAAGGCTATTTGGTGTTTATTTCCTCATTTGTTTATTTATTCAGTGTGCCAGGGATGGGTCCAGGCATCTGAGCATACCACAGGAGCATCCCACTGCGGAATCATACTATCAGCCCACTAGTTCATAAAACTGATATTTGTGCTCCCTAACTGTTTGGAATAGCTGCTCCAAAATGTGACATCATTGGTAAATTTCCCTTTTTTGCCTCCTCTTTGGTGAGTCCACACCTACCCCACCATAATTAGATACAAGTGACCATGTCATAGCACACTGGATAGTTGGTAACATTATAGTATGATTATACTATTTAAATTGTTATGACATTTTCATACATATCCATCATCCTTCTCGTCCCTCACAGATCCCCATTCTCCCCCCAAATATCTCTCCTTCTACTTTCATATCATGTGTATGTGTGTGTTGCTAAATCTAAACTCCAGATAGGAGGAAAATATGCACTCTTTTGTCTTTCTCCCTCACACCAATCATTTATATCAGCAAATGCAAAGCACACACAATCAACTTGTACTTATCCAGGGGACCACTTTCCACAGCTGCCACCTTCTCCCGCCTTCCCTTCCCTTCCGTCCCATCACCTGTGAAACTTTATTAGGACCCTGCTGGGTCCCAGGTCATCAGGTCAGCTGACGTGTGAGATCTTTCAGTACAGTTTTCTGTAGCCACTGAAACAGCTAGAAAACAAAACCAGGTGCCATCTGAGGCACTTGCTGTCTGTCTTCCTTGGCCTTTTACATCCTCACTAGCAGTGACTGATGACTAGATACAGCAAAGAGCACTGCTAACTCCTAAAATCCTCTGTGATTAGAATCCAGAATTCAGATGCCTAAAGACACTTCACAAAGACCTAAACCAATGGGATTTGTCAGCATCTGCATTTCCAGGATTAAGATAGACTGTGGAAACCAGTGACATAAAGGCAGAAAAAGAATAGTGTTCTTATTATAAAGAGAACTTTTAACGGTTGTTTCTAATGCATAAAATTTACACATTACATTTCCATAGCAATGTAAATAAGCTATGCATTCATCAGTAGTATGCTATACCTCTTATGAAGGGTTGCATCTTTACACTCCGCCTTTGGAAAGAACTGTGTCATTGCTGAAATAAACTCATCACAGACATTAAAAAGGAGAAAGTGTGATTAGCAAAGGAAAGCATTTTTCCATTTCAGTGTGTGGACTTCTGTACCAAGAAGCAGAACTTTGCTGGTCATTGTCACATAACTTGAACCAGACTAACATTTTTAATTTGTTAATCATGCATCCTGTTGGAAACTTAGATGGTTGGCCGAAGTGTGCAACCAATTAAGCTCTTACATGTTGCTGGTCGTGTCGTGTAAGTTGTCACAGATATGCTGGACAATTGTATATGTACACATGGTAGACTAACATAAACATTCTATGATATGTGCAAAGTATATCCGAGGCGTGTATATAGAGGGAGCTCCTTATAATTATATTTCTAATGTATTTTAAGCTAACATTTGAAATCAAGGTAAGTTTTACTTATCCCCCATCCCTCTCTCTCTCTCACCCTCTCTGTCTCTCCCTCACACACACACACACACACACACACACACACACACACACACACACACTGCTTGTTTTTAATGCAGGGTAGTTTGAAGAATTATTAGTATGTGTGTAAGGTTTTAAAGTGACTGCCTATTGTCTTGACTGATGAGGACCTTAGTCTGTGTAGTGAAACCTTCTGCCAATACCATGGTGACTTCTCTACATTCTCACTTCAGGAAGTGATAGAAGCATGGAAGGAGAAGCTGCTCTCTACCTGGGCTCAGCCCACTTGGCTGCTGGAGAATATGAAACTGCACTCACAGTAAGTCCAAGTGAACTTCACCATTTTAGAAGATTTGACATTGTCACAAGGTCAGAAGACATGAGTGGGTCTGACATCAGTGTTCATAGAGATCTGAACTGAGTATCAGTCTCCTAGAAGCATGAAAAAATGGGCTCTACTGGTCCTCAAAGGTTAGCTATGGTCAACTACTATGAAGCACTTTGAGATATAGGGAAGTTACATACATAGAGTAATATGATCCTCTACCTCTTTTGCCTAGAACAAAAGAAAATTGTGCTCAGAAGTTTCTGGCCCATCCTAGCCTCAGACCTGGACTTGTAGCCATTCAGTCCCAAATAATTATACAAAGGCTTATATTAATTACAAGCTGTTTGGCCTATGGCTCAGGCTTATAACTTGCTTTTATACTTTAAATTAGCCCATATTTCTATTTATGTTTAGCCTTGTGGCTTGGTACCTTTTTGCTCAGTGCAGCATTCTGGTCTTCTGTTTCCCAGAATTCTCCTAGTCTGGTTTCCCCACCTCTACTTCCTGTCTAGCTACTTGACCAATCAGCCTTTTATTAAACCAATATTTACAGTGACAAATAGTTCGCAAGAGCAAAGTCCCACAGCAGAAAATAGTTTCAAATGAGAGAAGACTAACCAGGGAAAATTGGTGATTATATAATGTGGTTTGGGACAATCTGCTTCGAGGGGATGCATCTGTTAAACATCAGCGAGATACGCCTAGATGTGAGTCTGAGGGAGGCAGGGCAATGAGAAGCTGATAGTCCCAATCCTTGACAAGCCTTACTCCATGACAGAATTAGTCTTGTGTAGTTTGTAGCTGGGCTGATCTGTTTGAATGGGACACAAACAAGTACAAACAGCAAGAGCTGTGTTTTCTTTCTTATAACTGAAATCAGTTTTCTTTCCTTGTGCTGTCTGCGGTGTTTACCCAATAGCTTCCTAACCCTTTATATCTCATGTACTTACCTTGCTTTGTACAGTAAAGGGTTAATGCAGATCCCATTGGCTCCTTCAGATATTTATGTTAAGTAAGATTCATGTATTTGGGTTACATGTTATTTTCTAGCTTCCTTGAAACTGGTCCTCATAGAAAACATAGATTTTCCTAGATGAATCTTTTGTTTAAATTTTGTGGTCAGTGATATGTGTTCTGTTCTGGTGCTTGGAGAGCATACAAATGACCGAGATGCATACTTTCCCACAGGAGCTAATTTAGTGAAAGTGATCAACTGAGAAACAGGACCCTAATTCAGAGCATAAGCTCAGAGCTTCTGAGCAAGGAGAGAAGAGGGGGAAGGTTCCAACACTGAAAGCCAGGGAGTTACACAGGAGAACAGTGCAGTGGTGGGGTTTCTGTATGCAGAAAGCACACAAAGATGACTGTGGAGCAGTACACACACATACATGCACACACATATACATTCACATACACTCATACACACACATGCATATGTTGTTCAGAAGCAATAAGTTGTCTGAGGGAAGACAAAATTATATTAAGAGGTGAAGCTAAAAAATATAAAGGAGTTGGCATATGCCAGTCTCAAGAACCTGAAGTAGGAGGATTATTTGAGTTGGGACCAACCTGAGTTATATATAGCAAGACTGTCGCCCCCCAAAAAGAGGAGGGGAGACACAAAATAAAAATAAAATAAAATTAGATAAAAACTAGCTCACAGATTCTCACCCTTTCTTTCCTCTCCCCCCCCCCCGCCCATGTCTATAGCACAGTAACTTCAAACAATTCAAACAACTCAGTAACATTCACAACAGAAAGCTCCTTCCACCCCACACTTAGCTCCACAATTCTTTTTCTCAAAGGCAAATACAGCCACAAATTTATGACTTATCTTTCTAAAACACTCAGTACATGCACCATATTTAAGTGTATGTAAATGTGTATCCTTTGTTAGATATGAAATGCCTGCATTTTGCACATACACAGCTCTGTGGCTTCAGTGAATATCCACACAATTCAAGTGTGCCTCACTTTAGCCTCCTTCTTTATAGGTTTATCCAGGGATGGCTAACAGATGAATATGAGTATTCAGTGTGCAAACATGCTACATGCTATTTTGAAATGGGTGTAGACTGGAGAGTGACTGTCACAAGCTCATTATTCATTTTATAACTTGCCTTATTTTTCTGGGAATACTCAAGGTCTACTCTCTTAGAAAATTTCATGTGTAATTATAGATATGGTTCATTTAAAAAGGCCTGCATGGAATTCATATGGCTGGACCATGAAGGCTTTAGCATCCTATAGGAGGACATTAAGTTTATTTTCAATAATCTTATTACAAAATCTATGTTATGGCTTGAGTATGAAATAATCCCTTAAAAGACTTCTATGTTTTGGTCCCCAGTACAATGTTTGGAGATAAGGGTTTAGTATGTGAAGGGACCATAAATACACTTCCCTCACTGATAGACTAAATCTGGTTATGGATTTGATGATTGGGTAGCAGACTTGGAGGTAGCAGAAACTTTACAGACAGGAACTTTGAAGAATTAGATTAAATAAGTCACAGTGGCTCACTGTGCTAGACAGTTTCATGTCAACTTGATATGAGCAAAAGTCATCTGAGCGGAGGGAGCCTCAACTGAGAAAATGTCTCCATAAGATCAGGCTATAGGCAATCCTGTAGGACATTTTCTTAATTAATGATAGATGTGGGAGGAACCAGCCCATTCTGGGCAAGGCCATCCCTGGGCTAGTGGTCCTGAGTTCTATAAGAAAGCAGGCCAGTCAGTAGCTCCACCTGGGTGGCCTCTGCATCAGCTCCTGCCTCCTGGTTCCTATCTTGTTTAAGTTCCTGTCCTGACTTCCTTCAATGTTGAATGGTAACATGGAAGTGTAAGCCAAATAAATTCTTTCCTCCCCACTTTGCTTTTGGTCATGGTGTTTCATCATAGCAACAGCAACTCTAACTAAAATACTCATCTTTGTGATGTTAATACTTGAAATTCTAAGGCTGGAGGAAGGCCAGGAGTTCCAGGCCAGCCTGGATTATGAAGTAAGACCTTTTTTCAAAACAAGAAAGGAAAAAAAGAAAAAAAGAAAAACGTTAAAATAGGGACCAACACAATGGCTCTTGATTGGGACCAGGCAAAGGCACTTGCTGCCTGAAGGCCCAAGTTTGAGCCCCATAACCCATGGGTAGCAAATCACTGACTTCCACAATTGTCCTTTGAATGTCACATGTGTGCTATAGCACATGTGCCCACAATACAGACGCACAGTAAATCAATACATAAACATAAGACAAAGAAGTAAGTATCTCTGGATGTGAGTGTGTTCTTGAGGGCCATGTCCTGCTGTCTTGTCCAGTCTCCATCCTTGTTTCTACCTCCTGTTCCTCATGAGATGAGATGTTTGTTCACCACATCCGTCTGCTGTGATGTTCTCCTGTCTGTGCACAGTTCCACAGCAATGGTCCATAGACTCAGGTCTCTAAAACCCCAGGCCAAGGAACACCTTTTACCCCATTCTGTTTTCCTCTGGCGTTTGTCACAGCTGTGAAAAAAAAAAAAAAGAAAAACTAATTAAGACAGTGCAGAGCCAGCAGCCTTAACAGATGTGACTAATTTAACTATAGAGGAAATGGGAGTTTTGCTGCATCCTATGTTGTCAGTGGTATAAGATCGTCCAGTAAAGAATGGATCACATAAATCATCTTTGATATCCAAATGGAAAATTCTGGATACCAGTTCCTTGAGCTCTCCACAACCCCACAACTGTTTTGAGTACCCAGTAAGAGTAAAAGTAGGCTTACTCCGCTAAATGCAATAGCTTAAATGGTAACAATGCCAGCTGCTTCCATATCCCTGGAACCAGTGAATTCAGGTATGGTTAGTTTAAGGACCTTTCGATAAGGTGATTGTCCTGGATTGACTGAGGTGAGCTCCAATTTCAGAATCAAACATTGTTCTAAGAAAAGGGCAAAAGAGGGTGTGAAACAGGAGAACAAAAGCACGGAGAGAAAAGGACCCTGAGAGGATGAAGGACTGAGATGGAAGAGTATAAACCCAAGTCGATAGGCAAGCATCAGTGGTATCATGATGCTACTTGACACCTGATTTCAAACTTTTGTCCTTCAAAGCTGCAAAAGGACATGCTTCTTCATGTCAGCTCCAAGAAACTACTCCTAAGGAGATGAGAAGGGTTTCTTTATATAAAGCTCTGAAAGAGTGTCTGCTTGGTCTACTAGAGAGACTGCAATAGGTCATGATGCTCTCTCTGTGTTTACTGGGTACACTAGAGACATAGTGACTGGATCAAAGTAAATAGGCAAGGTGATTCTCTAATATGTAAATAGTCATCTAATTGCAAAGCAAATAATCTATATATATAGTATATGCATATATATGTGTATATATATAGGTTCTTTGATTATTGTTTTACATTCTTAGAGTGCTAGTTTCATTGCTGATGGTGTTATAAAATATCCTGAAAAAAAGTGGCACCCCAGAGAAAAGAGTTTAATTCCAGGTTACAGTTCATTATTGGCCTGGGGGGGGGGGGTGAATCCAGGCAGGAGCTTCAAGAGTCACATCCACAGAAAGAGCAGAGAAAATTAAAACCTGGGTCATTTCTGCTTTGAAGTCCATTCTAGCTTCTTTTTCTCTACCAAGTCCTAGGCCCAGCCCATAAAATGCTGCTGCCACAGCCTGGGTCTTCCCCCACTCTAAGAACATCAAAACAGTCCCCACATAGCTGCAGACGAGTCAGATGTGGCTATGTCCTCTTTAAGACTCTCTTCCCAAGTGAGTCTCGGTGGAGTCAAGTCGACAGAAGTAAGCAGCACAGTTAACGGGGTGTGCTTTCATCACTGTACTTCCGTTTATTTCCCTCTGCTCCCCCATTCCCACCTTTCCCTTCCTCGGAAACTGTCCCTGATTCTTTCATACCATAGACAGACAGACAGACAGACAGATAAATTATAGGCGGGTAATAGATGATTGATAGCAGATGATAATGATAGGCAAGTGATGATAGATGATTGGTAGCTAGATCCCATGTATGCAAGGGAAACAGGCAGCACTTACCTCTGTCCTTTTCTAATTATCCACTGACAGTGTCATCAACAGCATCTCAATATTATCTTCATGCTTTAAGGCAATGTCAGGGTGCCTGCCCTGTGTGGAGAATAAGATGGCCCCGTCAGCTTTGTCATCTTGGAGTCCCTACAAGATGTCTATTGTTAGTTGGTGCTATTCAAGCTATAGGCGCTATGCAGTCACTTGAAATACAATCCAATTTTAAGAAGTTTTCCTCTGGACTCAACCTCAACCTCATTTCTCCATTAATGCTAGTCATGTACTTAATGATTCTGTCCTAGCTTTTTAAGGAAACATTTCTACTCAATAGTTCTATTGACCAAAAAGAGGCATTTTAAATTTGTATTAATATGCCACTACTTAAAGACTTTAATTAATCAATTATTAATATATTTAATAAAAGAATATGCTGGCAAGAATAAGAATAACAGTTTAGTGGTCAGCCCCTTGCTGGTGACTGTGAGGTAGGTGTGTTCCTGCAATTAATTCATTAATGATTTAACCCCCAAAGTCATGTGCTGATAGTATTTGATGGTGAGAGTTTGGGGCTAACTGGGATTAGATGAAGTCATGAGAGTTCCCATGATGGCAAAAGTGCAGGTATAGGAGGAGATCCCCTGGTTAGCACGTTTTCTCTACTTTACTGTGTAGGCTCTCCACCATGCTGTAGTCCAGTGAGAAGTTCTAATCAGACTGACATCCTAAAGACAGACAGTGTCTCCCTCAGCCTTTTGTCTGTCTGTGCGTGTTCCCTCCTTCTAACACCCCATTCTCCTTAAAAGTCCTGGAAACCAACTTCATTCACTTGTACATTCTGTGAGCAATTTGATTTCCATTGTTCACCAGTAATATAGTTTAATCAAAATTTATATGAGGAACTAGAGAGATAGCTCAGTGGTTGATAATGCTTGCTTCTTCTTGGGGACCTGAGTTTTGTTCCCAGTACCCACATTGGGTGACTCACAACCACCTTTAACTGTGACTCCAGGAAACTGGACATCTTCTAGCCTTTGCAGGTGCTATACTCACATGCACAATCACATGTACACACAAATTACAAATATAATAAAATAAAGTCATTTTAAAGTGTGTACAAGGAAAGCAAAAATTCATAAAATTTGTATTTCATTTGCTTCTACAGAACAGGATTCATCACATGTGCTATTATTTAATTATTTTATATGCCCAATATAGCTACGCCAGTGTTTAATATGCTAGCATCTTTGTGATGTTGTGGAAAGCTTCCAATATAGCTATTAGCTTGTATACATGGCTGACCTATATCTTTGTCACTACCCAGTAGCATTACATAGAAGGAATGTGAGTAAATACTATATGTCAGAAAAAAATGCTGTCATTAATATTCCAGCAACCTACAGCTTGCATGATATATATCCATTAACAATGAAGGATATTAATCATATTTATAAAGCATTCTTAGAGTTTCATTAAGTAACTGTAGTGAAATTTTATCTATCCTTTCCACCTAACAGATGCAAGGTATGTCTAAAGGTCATTCCTCTCAAAGAATGGCTTCTCCCTTTAGTACACTTTCCTGATAGACAACTGGGGGATAAGATAACTCCTAATGCTTACTGCTGTTTAGTTTGTATCTCTAAGGAGGTCCCTTCCAAGTCCAAGTCCAGAGCATACAAACAGCACTTTACCTTCACTTCATTCTTGGTGCTAGAGAAAGGTCCAGAAAACCCAGTATCAAATAAGCCTAAAAAAGGACTTGCCAAAGGCAGTGTAAGAAGAAAGTAGTAAAACTTCCTTATTTAAAAAAATGAGTTCATTTTCAAACCACGAGGAGAGAACATGATTCAAAATTACTTAGCAGTGATCTCAAAAATGAGCTCGGTGTGCGAATGCAATGCCTCCTGGATAGTCAGCTTTACATAAAACGGCTTTTTAAGGAGTATAGAAAAATATGTCTTAGTAATTTGAAGGATGTAGAAGCAATTGTTTATGAATAATTGTGTTCTTATCTTCGTATTTAAATTATAACCTTCCTGAAACATTAAGTCACGTAACTTCATAGTAATTACTGATGTGTCTGTAGCACAGAAGAATAAATCATATCAAATCATAGGATTTTTAATTTCCCAGTTAATGAGCTGTATATAACCCTTGGAACTTTTTTACTTGAATGAAATTCTATAATGGTTTTCAATACTGGTAGAAAAGACTATTGCATTATGTTTTCTTTTTCTTGGCTTCTATTCTATGTTTTTGAAGATAAAAGAAAAATGAATGAGATAAAGGGAGGGCATTACTGCTCCTAAAATGTGGAGAGGATTTCTATTGTAGCTATCAGGGGGAACGCTGACAGAGGGGAGAGTCTGGCTGAACAGGGTTCTGTCGACTAAACCAGACCAAGACAGGAGAGACGAGACGGGGAGGGAGGGCAAGAGAGGAGACACGGCAGAGATGTGGTCCTGGGCCAAGAGGCCAAGACGCCGGTGTAGCCAAAATGGCTGAGTTATATAGGGGTCAGGCTGGGGGAAGGGAAGTGAAAGCCCCGCCCCTTGGAGGGAGAGATTTATGGTAGGGGCGGAGTGGAAAGTATTAGGAGTACTGAGGAAGATTGATTGGTCCTAAATTTGAGACCTCTGGCCTAAAATTTGCAACAACTCAATAATCCTCTTGCCTCAGCCCGCTATATTTGTCTTCTTTTAAACTGAGTAATACCTAAAAAACCTTATCGGTAATCTAAATGATGAAAATGTGATGTAAGTCACAATTCAGAAGCTCCAAAGAGAAAATAAAAATTTGTGTTATTTATTAATTGTGTGTGTGCATGGTGTGTGTGTGTGTAGGTACCTGTGAGTGTGAAGATGGAGGCTGGAAAGTGGTACTAAGTGTCTTTCTCTGTAGCTCACCAACTTAGTTTTTTAGACTCAGCCTTTCACTGAGCCTGGCTCTCTCTAAGTTACCTGGCTGGCAGGTCAGCAAGCCTTGGGATCTTTGCCCTCCAGCGCTAAGGTTACAGACAATGCTTTCATGTCTGACCTTTCCCTTGTGTGCTGGGTCCTAAAGCACAGCCTGCCAGCACACTTGGGCAGTGAGCAGTTTCCCCACTGGACCATCTCAAGGATGCTGAGAAACTGAACTTCTGAAATAGAAATTAGGAATTAGTGAACTAAGATCTAAAATTCTCATTGAAACTGTGAAATATTTTATGCCAGAAAAAAAGTTTATGGCCTAAATTACAATACAAATCAATTTCCTAGTGATAACATATGTTGTATTTTTAATATAAACCTAGTTTCAGATTCCCTTGATATCTAAAATATCACACTCTCGAATACTTTGTGGTTGTCTTACATGTTCACTTTTTGTAATTGCTGCTACAGGGTCTTTATAGAGTTCCTGAGATTTTAGCTTCCAGACATTCCCACTTTACAAAATAGTGCAAAAAGATTCTGATATTCATTTCAGATGAATACACAGATGATAATTTTCATTTGTCTCTTCAAAAAAAATTTCAAGTCTCTAAGCTGTTGTTGTGAACAGTGCCCCATGGATTTTGGTGCATGTACAATCCTTAAAATTCAAGGGCTCACACATGAAAATGCTCTCTGCAGCAAGAAAGCAGCCTGTGTAGTTCATCGCCAGACACATTGTGTAACTGACAGACAGACCTGCAGGCACTACTGCCAGTGCACACTGATCTAAGGGCTGAAATAAAGAGGCTGCACACCTGGAGGAGCCACGGGATGCTTACAGGATTAGATGGACCAGGAGAAATGCTGTATGGCTCATGCTACGTCACTATAAAGCTGGACAGATTGTATATGTTTTCTCAAGACAGTTAAACCATTTCTTCTAGTACAGTGTCTTGCAGTGTAGAAGAGGCCAGTCTGGACTCAAACTATAAGTCCCTGGGATCAGCAGGTGCCCAGAGTTAGGAGTGAAGTTCAGAGGTAAATTACTTGTCTAGACTCAAGGGGCCTAAATTTGATTCACAATGCAAGAAAAATATGTAAAGTATTCTCAAATGTATCTGAACATAGGAAATTGGTTGTTTTTCACTTAATAGCAATATTGAGTTTAGATATTCAGAATAATTAATGCTCAATAAGAATAATTTATATTAAGACTTGAATGGAGGGGCTGGAGAGATGGCTCAGCCAGCCCAGCAACCACATGGCATCTCACAACTGTCTGTAGTTCCAGTTCCCAGTTCCAGACAAACACTAAGGCAAATAAATAAAAATAAATAAGTAAGTAAAAAAAAAAAAAAAAGACTTGAATGGAATATTCATTCTATACTTCTAATACTCAGTTCATAGATTTGTAAAAATTTATTTTATCCAATAACTTAGACTTTCTACATTCATAAGCTCATTAATTTAATTTTAATTAATAACTAGCAAAATGTACTTGAAACTGAGCTTTCATTTTTCTCCTAAACATCTTATTGGTTTTCTTTGTGTATATGTGCTTTGATGATGGCAGCCAGGAATAGCCAGAAAAGAAAAAGAAGGTAATGAACACATTTAATCACAAAACAGTGTCCTGTTCCATTTAGGAGTTGATTGTGCAAACACACATTGTAGAGTTGATTGTGCAAATATATATTTTAGTTTTCATTTACGAGTATTTCAAGGAAAGAGCTTAATATTATTTTGCATAAAATTACAACTTAAAGGCACAAAATCAGAAATTTAAGTAGAATTCATAGTTGGTGAAACTCTGAGAGAGGGGAATGCAGTTAGTGTCTGCTGGTACTCACATTCTGAAAATGATGAAGGAGATGTTCTGTGTGCTGTTCCTCATTTGCTGGTGAAACCCATTCCTGGGTATATCTACTCAGAAAGGGTCTTGAAGACATGAAGGCCAATGGGCCAGTGACAGGGATAAAAATGGGGAGGAAATATGAGCATAAAATAAAGGGACAGCAGAAGATTAGTGTTTGAACTTGTGGCTAACTCAACTCGACTCCTCACAATAATGAACACAAAACAGTTTAATCAGGACTACTTTTAATTGCAACCTAAATGTGTCTGGTCATTCTTAGCCAAATATGTATTTTAGGCATTTGTTAAAGTTTCTGTGTTACTTGTGGGCCCTGGTAGGCGAGAACATTTATGCATTGTGAAACTAACAGCTACAGGACTAGGTTTGAGTTTCTCTGGGAGGCAGCCTTGAGACACAGATGTGAGTACAAAAGGCTTAGCTAGAAGGAATTCTATATGCAGACTTAGGCACAAGAAAGAAGACGATACAAGGATTGTCTACACACTCACCACCACGCACAAAGGAAGCCTAGAGGGACAGAAAGCTGGTGCTGTCCCCCACCAGTCAGTGCTCATCAGTCACTGGGTAGAAGCTGCTGCAGTCATCCCTGGAACTGGAGGTTGCTATGACCACAGTCATGAGATAAAGCCTAAAGGTTGGCCAGAACAGCCTGTGGCTGTTGACCTCCTGAGAGAGGCACAGACAGGCTGCTATGCCTGAATCCTAGGCTACATTCTCCATAGCTGTAAAATGAAGAGAGAGTTACCTTGTCTAACTAAGCTGAAGAGATAATGCTTCTATCACTGAGTAAACAGACAATAAATAACTAGCATTTTAAGGAGGTGTACAAATTGGTACATCTTTTGACTCAGGAATATGATTTCAGAATTTATCTAAAGAATACAAATATTTAACCACGATATTATCTGCATAACTAATATATACAGAGATTCAGCTGTGACCTTTTATATACAATTTTATAAGCACTATTTATCATGATAGAAAATCCATAAACAAAATAAATGTAAAATAACAGCAAATTGTTTAAAGCACTGCTGAGCATTCTGCACAGACAATAGGAATTAAACAATAAACATTTATAACAATAGAAACAATTATTGATATATGGAGGTAAAGAATCAAGTTATAGAATACTGGTCATTACAATCCTATTTACATATGTATATATGCAAACATATATGAACACTCTATAAATATATACAAGAAACATCAAGTTGTTTTCAGTGATAATCAGTGGAAATAGAAATAACAAATGGCTTTAAGTTTCTATTGGGGTAAAGACAATGGGATGCATATTTGCCACGTTACACAATTAACATATAGATTTTATGTTTTAAAAACAAAAAACTATGTAAAAAGTAAGCTATTATTCCTTTGCATTCCACTGAAAGGCAATGGTCTATGTGCTTTCAATAGTTTTATGTAGACTGCCTATAATAAAATTCTTCCATGTACCACTAGTCAGAGGTCTTAGTTACTGTATCAGCTCATCTCAGCCCAAAGCATTAAAGAAAATCATCAAATGCTTAGCCAGCGTTCTTAATAAAAGAAATCTGAAGATGATTTCAGGTGGCAGCTAGAATGTCAGAGAAGTGGGGCTGTTTGGGGAAGAGGCTGCAGAGGAAAGCCGGGCAAGGCCAGCAAGCACACAGCCATCTGCATTCTCTGCCTCCAGCTGGTGGAAAGTGCTTCTGTGCCACTGGCAGAGGGACACTGGCATGATATCATATTCATTTGTTGAGTCTCATCACAAATTGCACATACAGGTTATTTAGACTTACTTTGTTTTATGTGTGTTATTTTCGAGGTTGCATGTACGTGTGTATGTGCACCATGGGCAAGCCTGGTGACTGAAGAGGTCAGAAGAGAACATCAGATCCTCTTGAACTGGAGTTACATACAGATGGTTGAGAGTTTACCTCATGAATGCTGGGAACCAAACCCAAATCCCCAAGAAGAGTAGCCAGTAGTCTTAACCGCTGAGCCATCTTTCTAGACCCCATATAAAGTTTTAATAAAATCCTCATCTGTTTTCCTTACAGAATGATTTACTGGTGTGGATAACATCTTGTTATTATGCCCAGGAGGAATTACTATCCAATAATACTTAAAACTTAAAACAGAAACCCCTGTGCTGCCAGGCCCTGGACTGGCTGAGAATCAATACACAGATCAGGGACTCACGAGAGAGGACACAAAAAGTCAGGCATGCTCACTTCCTGTCCCTCACCCCTGCCTCCCTCTTCCTCTGCACAGAGTAGAAAATGGGGCTCCAGTGGCATCTTCTTTCAGCTTATCTGTCCTGGCTTCTCATCGGGGTTATGTTTCGGGTTTGGGTTTTGTATTTTTTATTTGCTTGTTTGATTGATTTTTTTTCTGTCAGTGCCTCTGTGTGCCTTTGAATTAATATACATCCAAAACAGAGAAGTGGTTTAAGTCTTTATCAAAAGTAATGTCTTCAGTACATTGCTACAACCCTAGTGGGCTCATCTTGCTTTGGATGGAAGCAATTCATTATACATAAGGGATGGAGTCACTAAAAAGTACCAGTTGTTAGACTTGCAGTTGTAAAACTCAGAGAAGACAATGTTTGGAATTTTCAATAAGCAGAAAGAGGAGGAGAGGAACAGGTTTTTATGTAGATCTTCATTTCCTTGTTGCTGCCTTGGCTGTACTCACAGAAGGGCTGTCAGTTCAGAGGCTGGTTCCTGGAGTCAGAGCACTTTAAATGTTGGTCCCACCACTTCTAAAGCTCCCTCGTTCTCCAGGTTCCCCCTGCAGCATGAATGCTATATGACTGCCTGACTCAGTGGCAGAGAAGAGGAAATGAAGTAGTGAGTGACAGCACTGGGTACTGTGTGACACTGAGTACCCCTAGCAGTGTGCAGCCACACAAGGACAACCTTGCTGGGCAGTATCATGGTATTCCTGCTTCTGCTGACTTCTGAGATCCTGAATGGCTTTCCCAGCACCCAGCTTTATAAAATGAACACGATATTTATTAATATTGTGTGTTGAGGAAATTCCAATGGATGGTAAAGAGATAATGGTTTATTGGTCGTTATTATTGTACCACAAATGATTTAACTATACGTTTTTCCCAAATTTAATTAAACATATTCATTTTCCCTATGAGCTTATATTAGCTTACAGCAGAGCGGGTGTTTATTATGTACATTTTGTATGTTTATAATACCATAGATATTAAAAATCAATGTTTTCTTTTAAAAACATTATGTAAATAAACATTAATATTCGTCACAAGATTTCAAAGCTAAAATTGCTTTTTAATTGTTTACTGTAATGGATGACATGGGAATAGAAATATGCCATCTCTGCAGTCATTGCCAGTCTCAAAATTGGTTTTTAAAGTATCAGAAAAACTTTCAAATTGGGGCTCAGCCATTTGGGATTCGGGTTCTGATTTGTCACAAAGCTCTTTAGGCTAGCCTCTGTTCTGTCCCCTAAATGGCATTATTTCATGACACCATTGTTATAATCTTTATTAGTTGACAAGACAGATTGTATCAGAAAAGTCCAGAAGCCGGAGCCTAGCCTCCATGGTAGCAGTATCAGGCACTATCTTGTCAGGGAGGCAGAGAGAGTGCTACACTGAAGTGCTGTTGAGTATGGCCATCACTTCTGTGATGAGTATCCACCATGAAACAAGAGATGAACTATTGAACCTTAACCCACAACCTGATACCCATTAAATGAATGGGAAGGTGTCCCTTCCCTATTTTTTTCTTTTTTAAAAAAAGTACACATCTAGTCTTTACTTACCCATTTCTCACAGTATTAGACCCAGATGCACCATAATGTCTACAGTGACATCATAATGTCTCCAAGGACAAACTATTTACCACTCTGTGTCTTGCATGAGGAAGAAATGTCTTAGAAAATGTCATATAAATGACCATTGGGAAATTACTGGATGATAGCCTGCCATTGTGACCTGTTTCTACTTTTGTATATGAGCAAGCCTAATATCTCTTCTCTCCTCTTCTTTCTCTCTCTCTCTCTCTCTCTCTCTCTCTCTCTCTCTCTCTCTCTCTCTCTCTCTGTGTGTGTGTGTGTGTGTACATGTTTTTGTATGTGCATGTATGTGGGGGAGTGTGCATTTGTTTGTGGAGGCTAGAGATCAACTTCAGGTGACTTCCCCAATCATTTTCCATTTTATTTTTTGAGATATTGGTACTCTCAATGAAACTGGAGCTCACCAATTTGGGTAGACAGGCTGGCCAGCCAGCCCTAGACCTTCTTACCCAGATCAACCACAGTAGCAGTAGAGCTGAGAGTGCTTGTTGTGTGCCGGGCTTTTACACAATAGCTGACTATCCAAACTCAGTGTCTTCACTTGTGCAGCTAGACCGTCACCAGATAAGCTGTCTTCCACCGTCACCTCTCTCCTGATCCATGCCAGCTCTCTGCAGTTACTGCTGAAATTAAGTCCTTGCCTGTAAAGTTCCTGCTCTGCCCTAGCCTTTTCCACTTTAAGCTAAAAGACCCTCCTTCCCATGACCACTTTCCATCTTCATCTCCATGTGCCTCCATGTCCCCACATTATAAAGCCAGCAATACCAAGCCTGATGTTTTCAGGAGACTGAAATAATGTGTTGGCTTGATAACATCAGTGTTCTTCATCCTGCACATGGTTTTAAATACCTGAGGCCATACAGTTGGGAACATGGAATATACTAGCCACAAAAGAGGAAAGAAATCTTTATCCTCATGGAACTTCTATTCCAGTGAAAGAGATAATGAAGATTAGGCAGAATAAACAAGGGAATTATATTAGACAATGATAAGTCCTTTAAAAAAAATAGAGTGGGAGATAAGGACCATTCAAAGGGATGCTGCTCACACACTAGAAGAGCAGGTGAACTTGGGGAGTTTGAAGCAGATGATGAGAAAAGGCCTCAAGAGTATTGACTGGGAGCGGCTGAGAGTCAACCAGCAGTGGCTGTGGGCAGAACACCCCGGGCAAGCTTAAAGTCTCCATGGTAGCAGTACTTCTAGCAGCTTGGTGCCAAAGAGGCCCCAGCAAAGCCAAAGGAGGAGCATAGGTGGTGGTTAGGAAGATCAAGAATGGGCCCAGAGATGACCTTGGGGGCCATAATAAAAAGCAAAGCTTTTTCTGACTAAAAAAATAATGTATAGGGCTATATACAATTCAGTTGGAAGAGAGCTTGCCTAGTCTAGTATGATGTCCTGGGCTCAACCCCCAGCATCATATAAAACCTGGAAGGTAGAGGCAGGATAATCAGAACTTCAAGGTTACCCTCAGATACAGAGAGTTCAATTCAAACCTAGGATACATGATACCTAGTCTTTTTTTAAGACATAATAATAAAAATTAATAAAAGTGAAAGATGTTGGTTACAGGCAAATGAATGATATAAAAGTTCTCAGAGTTGGCTATTCTTGGTGGTTATAAATCAACAATGCTGATAAAATGGCAGCAGGTGGTTGGCCAAACAATGAACAGAAAGCAGGAAGCTTTCTGGTCATAAGGAGATTTGGGGCTGCAGTGGCTGTCACTGTCAGCAGTGGGGGAAGGGCTCTAGGTGGAGGTCAGCACCGTACTATTTAGGATGGTCCAGCAGCAAGCATGGTAACAAACTGAAAAACACTGGCCCTGAGGTCTAGGACACCCAGCTCAAGCCCTTCCCCCTCCCAGCTCACTGTGAATCTCACTATACATCTCAGGATGAGACACATGGTGTCTCTGTGCTTTGTTTCTCCTGAATGCACATTGGGAACATTAATATTTATTTCAGTGCTTTGTGAAGATCAAGCACACAATGAACAGAAAAATACTGCACATGTAGGCTTTTAGTCAGTGGTAGCAACCGTCATCAACTAGTAACAGCCACAAAGCCACATGGGGCATGAGATTCAAAGGTGAGACTCCTTCACATAGGCATGTAGATCTCAGGAAGACCAAGGCAAGAGCCGGTCATGTGAACAAAGGCTAAAGTTCAGAAGATAATCTGTGGCAAACTGTGGTAATGTCATGCTTCTGTAAGAAGGTTTGTAGTTGTGAGATGGGGATTTGGCCAGGGAGGATGGAGGAAAGTAGTCCAGTAAAGGTCAGAGGATCCCTCTGAGCTTGCTGCTTCTCAGTGCTCATGGATTGATAAGCAACTTGGAAATGCCAGCTGAGATGGTGATTCTTAGTGTGAGCTGTAACACCCAAAGCTGGGATGCTAGCGAGCTGCTTATTTCCCACTGTGTCTTCAGCTTGAACGTTTGTTCAAAGTTGGTCAAAGGCATTGGTTGCAAAGAATAAAATAAATTGCACTTCTAAACAAACCACTAAAGAGTGTTAAATTGATTTAAGTAATTTGGGAGAATATTAATATTTAAAACTTCTGTGTCTGATGCATCTTTACAACCAACTGTAGCAATAATAAGCATCATTTTATTCCACTATTCTTCATTTTATAATATTACACAATAAACTGTGTGCAGACTTATTCTTTTGCTTTGGAATAGCAGTCGAGACATGCAGCTGCTTGTTCATGTTTAAATATCTTGAATTTTATTCAGTCAATAAAAGTACACTCGATTAAGGCTTTATTATTCTCTTTGCATAAGTTGAGGTGGATAAAATATAGTGTTTGCCTTTTATTATTTTTAAAAAATCCTTGCCTCACACTCATTTCTTTGCAGTAAATTTGATTTTAAGCAGCTTGTATTTCAGGTTCCTTCCAGTTTCAAACATATTTTCTAACTTTGTGATTTGGTACCTTGAGCTTATCTAAAAATATTCCTAAAATAGCAAAAGTGATTTTTATATATTTTTTAAAGATATGGCAGAGAGGCACAATGCAAATGGAATATCTATCCATAAACACCGCTTAGCAGCAGGACGGTTTGGGTTCTCAAATGTCCCGGACATCATCCACTCTGACTTGAATTCACCTTACCTGTTTGGTGTGACAGTCATGCAGATAAAAGGAGACACACTGTGGCTGTGAGCAATAAGGACAATCAGACATCTGGACCACAGTGCAAGCATTTCAAGGCATTTGAACTATTGATGCATCTGCACTCACCCAGTCCCCGGCCTTGTCTGGGGCTCCCTCTGCCTGTTCTCCATCTCTGCTGGCCTCCATCTTTCTTTGTGCCCAAGCAGCCTGCTCCACAGCCCTCAGTAAGCAGCCTCGGCCGGCCTGCTCCTGTCGCTGCAGTCCCTCTACTACACCACTGAGGAGGAATTCCGCCAAGGAAGAGCTCTGTGGTCCCCCTCCTCTGCCTCCATGCCATCTTCTGCCTGTTGTCGCTCAGCGTGCTCTGTGCCACACTGGCTTGTTTTGTCAATAACCATTTATTTGTTGCTGGGATAGTAGCAGCCATTACATCTGACCTCCCTGTTTCATCAATTATGGATAGATTATTGGATGTGAACATCTGCAAAACCTTGCTGCAGCGCTCCCCTCCTGGCTAAGATTAGATAATGTACTACACAGTTGTTTATTGTCAGGCCAAACTCTACTGAGGAGCCAGGGAATCCCAAGACTACTACCACCCCATCAGTAGTACCCAAAAGGGCTTCCTATTGCCACCGTGTCCCCTAGGAGCCCAACCATTTATTATTTACACCTCTCCCTGGTTGTTATAACATACTTGATAAAAGCTCTTGGTGGCAATGTATGTCCTATCAGAATGGAAATGACTCACAAATTGTTTCCTTGTCTTTTCTGCCACTGAGGAAGGGCCATCGATGAAGCCTCCTTGGTGTGGAGGCGGTCACATGAAGCCTTTTCCACCATGTTTTATTAGAAAGGATTGGGTTCTCACATTCTGACAGAAAAGCATGACATTGCAAACATAAATTAGAGTTTACTGCATTTACCAGAATAATGGCTTGTGGCAGGAAGGACATTGCACTGTCCACAGAGCATGTACTCAAGTCGCAAGGCTCCTTGTGGATTTCTTAAAATGGGAAATGAGAATGAATTTTTATTGAATTTTGCTTTTCATGAGAAGGAAATCCAGGGTGAGGGATTATGGATCGATGATGGCTTCCCGACAGAGGAGAGAGAGAAAAGTCTCCTAGTAATAGGTTCATGCAAGAATATGGAAACCTTTGTAGTATTAGGGCTTGGTAAAGCCTTCTGACAGATGTAGAACATTCAAAGCCTCTCCTGTGAGCCAGGTGTGGTTTCACTGAAGGCATCCAGATGGAGGGGTGTGGGTGAGCTGCCAGTGAGAGGTGGAGAGACACTGGGCTGAGCACACACGTCAGACTTGTCACCTATGATGAGAGTGCTGTGTTTGCCTCTCATTATTCATAGGTAAAATGAAGGAGGAAATACCTGACATCAATTCCACAGATAAAGCCAGATTGCTATGATAGCCCAATAGCTCCAGCCTGACTCTCTGGCCTTAGCATCCTGGAAAAAAAAACATCTGTTTGTCTGAGAACATGTCTGAATAAAGTAATCACACATTTAGATAGGAATGTCTTATGTCATTTGGAAATTCATTTATGTTCTTTTAAACTTACTTGATGATGCTTCAGCTCTCAAGGCTGGTTATAAATTTAAAATATTCACACTCTTTCCATAGGCCTAGGTGTGAAGTGCCATGTTTACTCTTTATTGCCAGGGATCTAAGTCAAATAAATATGGACCACATCTTATCACAACTAAATCAGCATCTCAGCGGGCACTCCACTCTTGATACCTTGCTCAGATTCTACTATATCCAACAGCATTCAAAACTAACATGACTGGGAGTTAACAGTACAGTGGAGAACAAGACAAAAAGGGTGTTTGTCCGTGTGACACCACCTCACAATGACAGTAATTAGATGGAATGGACAGTGTGAGTGGAGTTCAGCTAGGACAGAGACATGCAGGTCCTGTCAGAAAGCTCTGGAAAAATCAGTACAGGCTCAGGACCTTGAAGTTTCCCACGTCCAGAGGACAAGAGCACTGAGATAGAGAAGCAGATGTCTGCATGGCTGGAATAAAGGGCCTGTGGTCCAGCAACTTGTAAATGCTGTCATTTCTGCATGAACAAAGTGAGTAGTAATGTGCATCTAATCTGATTAGATCTGACTGACACTAAATATGATTCAGCTTGTCACAACCATCTCCAGCATTTGTAAATAACAGAGAACTGATATTATTTCTCATGTTATCACAGATACATGCAATCATCTGTCATACTCTTCATCCTAGTGGATTTGGGGTTTCTTCGTTAAAACAGTACATGGGACAAACCCTCAACCTTTCACACTTTGGTCTCATCTGATAATACAGTTGCCTGTGCCTGCTGCTCTGTGTCTCTCACCAGGGCAAGAATCTCCTCATGGTGTTTTTCAGTGACAAACAAAAAGGAGAAGACAAAAATTATTAGCCTGTCACTTCAGCTCTAGATGATTATTTTGTCTTGAAAGATTTCTCAGTTTTATTTCAAGAAAGAGATCCATTGATTATATCATGAATGTAAAATGTCTGGGTTCTGCACAGATTACAGTTCCAGGGAGCCCAAGAGTAGTCACCAGTGGGCACCACTGAGACACTTGGAAAAGGAGGGCTGAGTTTTCAGCCGCTGCATCCAGTCAGTCCTTCCGATGTGCCTGCCTTGAAGGCCCCTCCTTCTGCCATGCCTCACTGCTCAACAGTCTGAATGTCCTACAAGGATGCAATTGAACGAAGCTATCACTAATCTTCTGCCAAGCAGAAAGTTTTATATCAGGTTACCACACTGAGAGCCGGTTGCCAGTAAATTGACTACCCTTTGGTCAAGGGCCTCTTAACAAAATATAAAACAAAGCCTCTAGTGGGTTTTCTCTGCAGGAGGTCAAAGGCAGGGAGATATTTTCTTTTGAGGAACTGCAACTATAACTCACACTATGATTGGCCTGCACCTGATAGATGTCTCTGTACCTTCTGACCTGTGATATAAAATAACACTGAGGATCACAGTAACAATGTTCAGATGTAGTATTAGTATCATCCCAGTACAAAACTGTAACGAGCAACTTTGGAAGTCATAATGTGGAGCAGTATGTTTCAGTTCCTGCCTGAGGAAAGCTTTGTTTTCCACTTGCTTGTGAAATTTTATCTCTGCCTTGAGGCTGAGCATCATCTGCAACCTGGATATGTAGAGGGGGAGTCTTAGGTAAAGGAAATTTTCTGGGGTATATTTCTGTTCTGCCCTCCTGGGGCAGGCTATGAACTGTAAGGGTGACATGGAACTTTCATCACATCTGTGAAGCAAATGCTTGCTACTTCTGAAGAGCAGTGAGCATGTACCGATTACTTTGTAAGGCTAGCCGGCTGCCATTGGAAACTCACCTCTTTTACTGCTATTCTAATGGAGTGACAGTTCAAAACCAGCCAGTTTAAGAGTTTTCAAGACTCCTCAAATCAGGAGAAAGTATAAAGATTTCAAGTGAACCAAGATAATTCTCTACTTTGTTTCTTTAAACTTTTAAAACAGAAATAAAATAATTCCATCAGGAATATTTTGAAAGATTTATTTTATTTATTTGTGTGTATATGTATCTATATGGGTTCAGGAAAATAGCATCACACACACACACACACACACAACACACACACACACACACACACACACACACACGTGCGCACGCGCACATATGCACGTCTATGCCTACCTGAAAGCAAGAACTGTTTTCTAGGTGGTTCTGGACTCTAAATTCTAGTCCTCATAATTTCAAAGCAGGTGCTCATGAGTACTGAGGTGTTTTCCAAGTTCCTGATTAGGGATCATTTTATTCTCTCTCTCTCTCTCTCTCTCTCTCTCTCTCTCTCTCTCTCTCTCTCTCTCTCTTCCTCCCTCCCTCTGTGTGTGTGTGTGTGTGTGTGTGTGTGATGCTATTTTCCCTAGAACTGAAGTTATAGGTCATCTGTTGTGGGTCCTGGGAACCAAACTTAGGTCCTCTGGAGCTGGGGCCACTTTGCACCTCTGAGTCATCTTGCTCCCTGACCAGGAATTCTTAAGAAAAAGTTAAGTTATTGAAAACAAGCAGAACATATCTTAAATGACTAAATATATCATCCTAGAGTCCTAAACTTCAAATCATACTTTGGGAAGGGAAAATTCTAGGCCACGTGTTCCAGTGCCTTCATATTCCAGAACCGAGACACGAAGTTCCTTGTTTAAGTTCACACAGAGAGCTGGTCAGACAGGAGAAATCAGAGCGCGTCTTCCTCATACTCGGTCCTTTTTACCCCACACCGCACAGCCTCCAGGTAGTGTGCTACACAGTGCAAGCCGTCAGTGTGTCAGGTGAGTTCACTGATGAGCAAAGGGTTTCAAGGACAAAGGTGAACCCTCCTAATGATCAACACTGGGAGCAGGAAAGCTGCTGCCTTCGACTGAAAGTGAGAGTTTCAGATACATAATGCACTGTGTGAGAAGAAGCAGTGAAGCTACTTTTGCAAAGATTGCAACTGCGGTCTCAGCCTGCCACTACCGCACCTGTCAGAGGTCATTAGCCAGCCACTGATTTCTTTGACTAATGCTGTGGCTGATTGTCTGCATTGGGTTCAGACACTGCAAATGACGCAGAAGCGTCCTCCCTGCTTGCCAACTGTGAAATGGCTAAGCAGGGCTAGCGTGCCAGAAATCAAAATAAAGGTATTTCCAATAAGATTTGACAATGATTTCAAGCTTACTGTGGCAAACCTGACTTTTTGCATTTTTTGTGTTTATTATTATGCCAGTAAACTTCTGTATTGTTTTTCTTTTCTTCGAAGCAAAGCAGTGGACTGGGACTTTTGTTATGACATGGCGCAGTCCGGGGCTCCTCTGGGGTGTGTATAACAAAATTCTAGATCTGCCTCCTTTTCATATTGATCAAGAGGGTAGAAGTTAAAAACTGTGCCCCGAGCAGTGGGTTTGTAACTCCTCATTTACAGACATGTCTGCTGGGAGTCCTTTATGGCTTTCCAGACAATGCTTGTTTTAAGTTGCCTCATTCTGACTGTTCTAGATTTGTGGGAAATAAACAAACAAACAGGAAGAAACACTTAAATGTGACTAAAGAGCAGCGGGTTTGTGCTTTCTTGTCTCTAAATGTCCTTGATGACTCTGTATCTGCTGAGGAGCTGGGTGGGGAAGAGCTAGGGTTAGGTAGGAGATTAGAATCTGTTATATACAGATGGACAAATTCACCTTGTTGTCCCACAAGACAATCTTGGCTAGCAGGTGAGAGATGTATATCTTACTCAGCTCAGCCTATAGTTTGTTTATGGAGCTTTCTGGTGAGCATGTGACTAACTTCCCAAGGGAATAGTTTTCAGTCAGGAAAATTAAGTGCTCAGGTTGGGGTTTCTCAGTAGCGGCTATACTGACATTTTAAGCCAGATAATTCTTTGTTATGGGGGTGTATGGTATGTATGGTGGGGCTAGCAACTGTCTGCTGATTATAACAACAAGAAGTGTTCTCAGATATTGACAAATGTCCCTCCATTTGAGAAAAACTAGGTTAGAGGACCATGAAGGAAAAACTAGGGTGTGAGCTTCACTCAGCTCTGGTAAGTTCTTTAAATATCACATCACTTAGGAACCTGTGTCGCTCCTGTTCATTTCCATTGACACCTGAGGAAAGATGTTCAGACATCTTTCCTTGCGACACCATTTGACACGAGACATTGAGTTTGGTAGTAGACCTGCCATCACCTGTGGTATGTGGAGGAAATCTGAATACTCAGAGGGAGATTTGATTAATGACTCACATGACTCCCTTGCATGGCCTTGTTAATGCTTGCACGAGGTCTGTCCATGGTCTGTGCCTCCTGATTAGGAGCAAATGCAATTCTGAACCAGCTGAAGGAAAAAGAGGGGTGGAGGAGGGTGGCAAATGGTGAAAGGAGAAAAAATATTTTTTAAATACTCCCAAAATGTGAATTTTGAAAAGAATTGGGGGCTGTGGGTGGCTCACTCAGTAAAGCCTTTGTCTTGAAAGTATGTGGACCTGAGTACAAGCACCAGAGGCCATGCAAAATTACCCTGCTCGGCTGTGCACCAGTAATCCCCATCCCTAGAGGCAGATAAAGGAGGAGCTCACTGTCACCGGCCAATTGGTTTCACCTCATTGGTGAGCTCCAGGCAAATGAGAGGCCCTGGCTCAGATCAAGTGGATTGGATTCTCCCTAGATTTCTCCTAAGTGCCTGTCTCCTGGGCTTATGTTCCTGGGGCAGAGAACCTCATCTTGACCAGGCCTTCCACAGATACCCAGTGTGGCGCTCAGTGCTTTTCTTCAGTGCTTTCCTGCTTGGCAAAAAATGAACCACATCTTTACAACTGCCTGTGTGGCTGCTGGTTCTTTAACAGTCACTCAAACCACAAATAAAATTGGTTGTCTTCACTTCGGGGAGAAAACTCCCAGCAGGGGTGCTCCTGGAGGCTGGTAAGAGAGTAAGAACACTTGTATAGTGTGCAGACTGCATAGCATGATGTATGGAATCACAGGAACTAAGAGACAGCTTTTAGCGTTCTTCTTTAGTGAGGAAATAAAACACAAATAGGTCTCCTGGCCTTCCTGCTGGAATGTGGAAAGCCATGGAAGAACTAAGGCCTACACCTCAATCTTCTAATTCTGAATTTGAAGCGAAGTACATGCCTCTAGTCCCAGCAGCCCAAGAGGCTAAGGCAGGATTGCTTAAACCCAGAGTGTAAGGCCAGCTTGGGAAACAGTGAGACCCTCTTCTCACAGAAGTCAGGGATGAGCAAGAGGAAGAGGGAACACTTGGGATGGTGTTCACCTGACAGCTCATGTCCATCACCAGGAAGAAGCCTCAGTAACTAGGAACACATAAGAATCGCACTGTGCAAGCCCAGCTTTTCCCCAGACAATATTGCCTTAGATTGCCACCGATTCATAGAGTTACATCAATCCAAAATCTGGACTAGCGGCGATATATAAATATTCTCAGTGTTGCAAACAAATCACCATTGTAAGATTTTTCTAAGCTTTAAAATAGTGCTAAGGCCCAGTGACAGTTTTTATTGAAAAAATAAATAAAAAGCAAATGAATTATTTTGGGCACAAAATATAATAGTCAGGTTTTAATTTGAGATTTTAGAATATCATCTAAAAATATGTGGACCAAAATAAGGTTTCTTAGAGTCTCTTCCTGCAAGTTTTTGTACATCAATTCAACAAGGTTTCTTACAAATTTAAAAAAATTAGAGGTTCTATCTCATGCCTCAGAATAGGGTCTGCAAAGTCACCTGAGGTTAAGCTGTCTAACTGCGAGCTGGGAGGAGGGGGTGAAAAGAATATCCTCAGGTTTCCAAAGAGCGTCATTAAGAGGCCTGGAAATAGGTAGCAAGGCTAATGATCGTGTGTTATATATTCCAAGCAGATAAATAAGGAGGGCAAGGGACATGGCCCAGCTTGCTGTGCAAGTGTGAGGGCCTGGGCATAGATCCCCAGAGCCCAAAGCCAGTGTGGGAGAGCTTGTGGAAGCTCAGTATTCCTGCAGCAAGATGGGAGACAGACAAGTCCAAGGGGCACACGGGGCAGCTTAATGTTGTACAGCGAGAGCAAGAGCCCTATTCACACATAGAAACACACAGAGAGAGATAAGTCAGGAGAAAAACATAGTATGCACTTTCCTTTTTGTTTGGTTATTTTTGAACAGTATTACCATAAAACAATTTCAAGTTGGGAAGGTGGTGAGTAGACGCCCCAGTTATATACAGGACAAAGCAGCACAATGTATCTTATAAATAAATGTAATCATTACTTGTCAGTTAAAGCTATTGAAAGTGTTTTCAAAATTTAGAACTTTTTGGACTTAACAAGAATTAAATACCAGTGTTGATGCAGACCCATGGGCAGGTCTTAACATGAGGGATCATGATGGCCTTGTGGAATCATTTCCCAGATATTAATGTTGAAGAAATAAAGATGAATGTGAGGTGAAGGCAGATAGGGGAGGGGGTTGTCTCAGGGAAGGAAATGGGCCAGCAAAAGGAGAGGGGCTATGGGGAGAGTGGTGTGTGGCATGGGGAAGAACAGAGACAGCAGCATCCTACCCTAGCACTTACATTCCCTCACCCCCATGCCGTCTAACTGAGGCAGAGCACACTGGGCAGACTATGCCCCGCCCCCACCAGCTCACCCTCTAAATGCCAGAAAGTGGCTTCCTAGAAAACGTACAAAAAAATTTTTTCTTAGAGGTCCTTGGAGATTTCCCGTGTCCTCGTGTGTGTAATAGGTTGGGTCACAGAGTAATAAAGGAAGAAGAAGGAGGGGGGCTGGCTTCTGTGTTTCCTCCTCTGACCAGGGAATGAAGTGGGAAATTAAAAAGGCAAAATGACAGCATACCAATGATGTCACTGCTAAATTAAATTAAGATCATATGTTTGGCTGAGGCAGCTGTAATCTTTTGATTATCAGGGAGATTGCTGGTAATGAAGTACATTTGTAAGAAATATTTTTAGTGTGTGCTATATACACATAACACTGCAAGACGAGCCTGTCCTATCAAGACAGATTTAGAAAAGACCCATCTCCGAAATTCATTCTTTTCAAACAGCTATTTATAGAAAAAAGCATGATATTTGAACTGCTATAGTAGAGCATTCTAATCTGCCTTATATTACCTTAGGTAATAATCTCCATATTTTAAAATAATACTGTAAACCATTCAATTATTTATTCACACCTAACATATAAACAGAAAGGTTTAGAGAACTGGGATAGTGCGAGGGGAAAAAATTACGAAAGTAAGAATTCACTGTCATGGCTCAAAGAGATGGCTTGAGATAAACCATAGTACAGTCAAAAATAAAGCAAGCCAGCAGGAATATTTAACAAACACAAAATCGGACTTCTAAAAGCAATTGATTTTCATCTTCTCTATCCTGAAATGCAGCATCCATACATCTGGACGGGCTATCCACTCAGCATGTTCCTGTCTCCATAGGTCCTGCACAAGTACAGTGAGATCGCAGCAAGCATGAATGATGATCTTAACCTGGGGAGAGCCTATGAGGCCATCGCCAAGGTCCTGCAGAGGTAAGTTATCTCAGCCTTGTCCTGCTGTCTCTGTGGAGTCACCCAGCTGTGAAAGACTTAAATTGTTTGAGGTCTGTCGCTTTCCATTACTGCCTGCTTAAATTTTAAGCAGTGCCCTTCTTAAGTGACCCTGGGATGGTAAGTTACTTCACACCAGTGTGGTATTTTTAAAAGATGCATCCAAAGCCCTTTCCTCTGTTCCTCTGTTGAGATAGCTCCCTTTTGTCTTCCCTGACATTAGTGATGGCCTTGAATGAACCCAAGAAGGGAAGAATCAGGTCACATCTCATAGGTCAGTGCTGGAGAGAGCCTGTGCCAGGCAGTGTCCCCGATGCTGTGCCTCTCCTTGCTTTTCCTAAGTTCTTCAGAAAGAGTTTCCATTTAAACTTCAGATACACATCTCTCATTAAGGAAACTTAGATAAATGGTTTGGTTTAAACTAACATTCCCAACAAATGTTTGAAACAGGAAAGTTAGTAAAAGTCTCTATGAACAGATTCTGATTCTGCCTTAGCAGCCACCCTGGCTTACTGTGTTGCAGTCACTGTGCCCTAGTGCACCACTTGCTATGGGGCATAATTATGGGCAGGGCAAGCCACTCACAATATCGAAACGCAGTCTTCTTTTGCAGTCTGTTAGCTTAAAGTCAAACTATAGCCTTTCGTAACGATAAATAACAGTAGAGATATAAAATGTGCTACATTTTAATGTCTTCATATTCATTCATCTTCCTTTATAAATATATACAGGACAGTCTGAAAAGGTGGGGATGTTTTTTGAAAGACATTTAATGCTTATATGTTGCATGAACTAAAAGTAGAATCATTACATAAATATCACTACTAATATAATAATCAATACTTAAAATGTTGATATCAACAAAATGGATGGTATCCTATTAAATTTTAATTTAAACCTAGTCCTGGGATGTCCTAGAAGAAACTGTACTAATGAGAGTGTGAGGTTCACTGGAGAGAGACAGGGCCAGTCACATTTAAGGAAAGCAAGCAGCCTGTATATGAATCCTCCAAATATGCATGGTGACCAGCAGCTAGTAGACCAATCAGCTCATAGCAAATAGCAGCTAAGATGAGATTGGTTGGTATTCAACTTAATATCTATTTGGACTTATGGACCCTCTGCACTTCTTTGTTCAGCTCTATTCAACTACTAAATTACTTGCCTCTGGCATCATCACTGTTGCAAATCAGCAGAAAACATTTGGGGTTTTGTGGGGGTTTTGTTGATGGTGGTGGTTTTATTTGGTTTTTGTTTTATTTTATATGTATGCATGTTCTATATGTGTGTATTTCTGTGCATTGTGTATAGGCCTAATGTCCACAGGAGCCAGAATAAGAGATGAGATCCCCTGGGACTACAGTTAGAAGTGGTTGTCAACCGTCACGTGGGTACTGGAAATTGAACCTGGGCCTTCTGGATTGCAGTCAAGCTCTCTAACTGCTGAGCAGTCTCTCCATGCCCTAAAAAATAGTCGAATTCCTCATGTCACTTTGTAGTGACAAGCCTAATCTAAGTTCACTCAGGAATATTAATGTGACCTTTCACATGTTTTCTATCAAATAAGTCTTACCAAAAGATATCTCCATTGCATCCCACACAGATATAAAGAGACAAAACTTTTGAGGGAATGGTTTCCCTCAGAACTTTTCTCAGCATTTGCTGTGTCACAGGATAAATTTTGTGCTGACATTTGGTTATTGTTGGTTTTTGTATTTATTTTTGAAATTTCTCGACACTTGAGGTTGACTTCTAGTTATCTGAGAAGTTCACTATGTGTTTCATCTGGAATATTTCAGTCTGTACCTCAGAATTTGAGTTCTTGATCTGTCCAGTCAACACTAAGGGGAAAGTTGAGTGATAATCTGGTAAATTCTTACACAAATGATCTGATGTGCCTGGGATCAGAAACACTGTAGCTGTGCATGACCGGCCAGGAGGCAGTAACTTCTTCTTATGAATGGGGAAAGTCTAATATTTCTAATATTCTCAGCAACACTACAAACAAAACCCTGGGATTGGCCCAGTCAGGAAAGTGCTTGTTGTGAAAATGTAAAGATCTATATTCAGATCTCCAGTGTCCACATAAAGGCCAGACATGGTTGTAAGCGCTAGAACCCCGGTGCTGCAGAGATCAAGATTCCTGAGGCTTGCAGGAGAGCTAGTCTTATTGATGAGCTCCAGATTCTGTAAGAAATCCTGTCTCATAAACAAAATAAAACAAAGCAAAAAATAACATGAAGATGCCAGCAATGGTGGCACATGCCTTTAATCTGGGAGGCAGAGGCAGGCAGGTGAATTTCTGTGAGTTTGACAACAGCCTGGTCTACAAAGCAAGTTCCAGGACAACCAGGGCTACACAGAGAAACCCTGGCTCAAAGGGGAAAAAAATGTATAGAGTGTAATCAAGAATGACTCCTAATATCGTTCTCTGTGCATGTGCATGCACAGAGAGAAATAGATCCACATTTTACTTTTATGTCATTAAAACTAACTCCACTTATAGAAATTGCCTTCTAAAAGGTCTAGTAAGGCTGTCAATGATCTGTGCCTATGACAGACAAGGTTACCTAGTTGTGTGAAGACATAGTGCAGGCAACAAAGCACAGGGAGGCTTCCTCTGAGGCCAAGGAGAAAAATGCCCCAAGCCATGAGCTTCCCAATGTGGGGTGACCATTTCGCAGCTTTGGCTTAGAGGAGGATCCAGGGGAGCCTGGCAGTCAAGGATATAACCTATTGACATTTCTGCAGTGTTCAAAACAAAACATTCAGGACAACAGCACTGGCTATTTGGAAAGCTTAGACCTAAATCAGATATATTAAACTGTCAAAACCTTTACACATTTTGTGGTCACTTTTAGGAAAATGTTGCTTTTAGGAGTTGATGTTAACTTTAATAAAGATGCCCACATATGTGCACACACGCAAAAATATACATGTCAACGCCACACACAGTCCTCCACTGTCCTTCCAGCTCAGCAGATATCGCACAAAAAGTAACAAGGGCAAAATAGAAAAAAAAAAAAAAGGCAGTGCTGGCTGAGAAATAAATCAAGTTCTGTGTGAAGCTTAGCATTCCCCCTAAATCTCTTCTTCCTAACCTGTGTGATGGCACCAGTTTTGCTAATGGCAGCCCTATCTCTATAAACATATTTTATCTCTTTAAAGAAATGGAAGGGGCTAGCCATGTCTAGGATAAGTGCGGGCCATAGGGCCGTCAGCTGAGCACACAGGAAAGGAAGCATCTTAAATGCTTACAAGAATTTATACTAAGCCTTCTCTAGGAAGCACACCACGTTCTGTCAGAGTTGGTGATGAGGAGCTACCCTTTGGTATTTCTCAAGTCAGAGTTGCTGTGACTTATTCAGGGAAGCTTCAGTAGTGGATAACTCTGGTTTTTGGTAGTAGAAATAATATGCACTAAGGGCTTGCTTAAGCGAGATGAAAGAAAATAAGCATTTGCAATGTCATTTCCCCTTTACTTGAAACAGTACTGAAGAAAAGAATTAAATCTGGAAGAGCCTATGACACTACTATAAAAGTCACTTTTGATCTATAAAGAAAAAGAGTTGAGAAATTACCAAGTAAACATTACTATTATGATGATGGTGATTCTGAGGAGAGATGGTTCAAGTGTGTGCAATTTTCCTTATTGGAATATGTATGTTTGTATATTCTCATTTGTGAGTTCACTTATTGGAATGCCATAATTCTTCAACATAATCAAGAAAACTGCTTAAAAGAGCCTAGGAAAAAAGAGCCCCATAGAACTGTGATTGTGATACACTGACCACAGAGATCCCACCGTGGGCTTCTTTCATGCACATTGTAAATTTCCTCACACACTTGAGTTAAATCATTTCCTGGAAAACTCTCCACAGTGGAGCTCTTTGAATCAATCCCAACAAAGTTTCTGGTGTGAAAATTACCTTTCTGTCATTGCTGAAGATTAATTTCTCTTGCTTGAGAGAAATGACACGCCCTAGTAATTTTCATATATTCTCTAAAATGGAACCTCCAGGCTTCAATGTGAAATTTTCTAAAAATGACAAAAGGGGGGGCACACCAGAAACATTTCTATTAATTCATGGAATTAAGAATGGCTTTTTATATTTTCTCCTGTCACTGATCCCATTTGCCTTAGCACTTTCATCTGTGGCCCACGAACTTGGAGGCACAATTGACAAAGCCCTCGGTGGCGGCCCCATCTCCATCTATCTGATTTCTGCCCTCTGAGTAAATGATTAAGTTTTCATGCATTGGTTCAACCAAAACCTATGTTCAGTCAACCACGTCCTTTATTGATTACTTCTTCAGCAAACACTGGGCCAAGTGTGATCTACATAATTGGACAGTTGTCAGGGGACAGGGGTGTTAACAGTTCTGTTTTCCCAGTTGGAAACTGGAATCACCTTGATACAAAAATCTTCTGCCCCGCTTCATTCTCATTCTTTGGACCGAGGAGTCCTGGTCCTCAGAATATATGTTTTTAACTCTCTAAGGTCTGGTTGAATGAATCTAATGATTATACCATATAATCTGGTGTTGAGTTGCACCTGTGCACTGCATATACGAAAACTAGAATTAATATTTGTCTAACATTTAACCTTGTCTTTGAACTTATATAATCTGTAGCCTTTCTCTAGGGAAAAAAAAAAGTGTTTTCTCCCCTCTCCCAAGGACAAACTAGCTTCTAAATCTGTCCTTAATGTCCACATTTTGAAGCTTCCTTCCCACCCTGTATTATTTATGTTTCTGTTGGGAGTGGAGGGTATAACTTGTGATGAGAAGACTCTCTCTAGCCTTGCTGTAGAACAAGTCCAAGATAATTCTCTGGGCTTGGGAAATCTATAGAATCTGGGACGGGTTGGGGGGGTAGAGAAATTTAAACACCTCATAATCACTGAACTTACACAATTTGGAGGGGTTTTTTCTCCTAAACTACTTTTTGTAGTGTTTGAGTGTGATATGACTTAACTGTCCTCAGCAGGATGAGCCTAGTGTAAGCTGTACTTCTTCAAAACACACCCACTTTTAAAAGAACATGAACTATGAATAAGCTTTGGTGAGTCTATTTTAGCCAAATACCAAGAATGAATTTTTCTCTATGGCTTTAAAGTGATATGTAAGGATGTTTCTTTTCTTTCCTGGAATGTTATAGTACAAAAAAGAGCTTGAAAGGCTAACAGTTTGATAAAATATTCTTAGCCCTAAAAAAATTATCATACTTTATTTTTCACTTTTATTTATTAAAATTTTATTTATTGGCTTATATGCCTTATTTTATTCATCAATACTTAATACTCATTTTCAATACATTTTAGTTGTGTTGTAGACAAACAGTTAATTTTTTAATACTTTTTTGAGATTATAATATAATTCCATAATTTATCCTTCTCTTTCCTCCTTCTAAGCCCTCTCATGTACCACCAGCCCCCTGTTCTTTCATATTCTTGGTCCCTTTAATTGTTGTTACACACACTGTATGCATGTGTGTATGTAGATATATATTCCTAAATACATAAATACAGCCTGCTCAGTCTGTGTTAGCAATTTCAGACAAAGAAATACGGGTGCATAAGGAATGTGGAGAGCTCTAGAAATGGTCTCCCCTGGGGAGAAGCACACCCACTGATTATCTAGCACAAATGATCTTCCCTGAGAATATACACATACAGACAAATATTTAAGTTAAAATAGTTAGTGACCCCTCTAAATTTTAATATAGGCTCCATAGGTTTCATAATTCTAGAAAATTGACCTGTACCTCACTCTAGAAGAAAAGTCATGATTTTGGCATGAAGAGTGATGCATATGGAATTATGAAAGGGAGTAGTCACAATTATGGGGAGCATGAAATTCCATCTTACTTCTGGAAGAAAGAATGGATTTGACTGGCTCTTGCACCCAGGGCTTCGTGTACCTGTGGGACAGATCACTCACTAAAATCTCAGCATCCAGGTTATTTCATTGTGAGGATTTTCACAGTGGATACTTACTATACTGACTTTGTCTCTCACAGTGAACAGTCTCTAGCAGAGCTGGGGATATGGCCACCAGTCACTTCATTGACGGTCATTGTTGGATCCCTGCCATGTACCTGCCTGCCATTTATAATCATGTTAAAAGTGAAGAAATGGGAGTTTTCTCTAGGTCTATAATATCAAAATTATTTATCCAAGAGAACAAAAGAAGAACAAATAGAGGAAATACCATTTATAAGTGTGACCTGCCTCCTTCCTGGCATTTTTAAAGTCCACCACTTGCTAGCTTTAAAATCATCTGGCTTCTTTATGAACAACCTAGTTGATAAAATGAATGTTGATCCGAACCTTGTCCAGAGCAAACTCAGAGGTGAGAGAACCTCAGCTCTTCAGCTGTCTCATGGAGAATCCCTCTCTCCAGGGGCCGGGCTCACCCCAGAGTCCAGATCTCAGACTCTAGGCTAGCTGACTGGCCCCAGGCTAAAACTGAAAGGGTCCTTCCCCAATGATTCCTAGCAGAAGGGATCTCCTTCAGCCTGGCCCGGCTTCCAGGGTGAACTGCTTCATCATAGACAGACAGACAGACACCTTTGAAACTCAGACCTGTGTCCAGATCAAAGTCAGAGACCATGCAGACCCCATGTTCAGAGCAGACAGGAGACACACAAGCCCTCTAACCACAATTGACTAAGAGCTGACTAAGTGTGAGCAACTGAAGCGATGGGCAGATGCCAGTGCAAGAATACATATAACAACATAAAGAACACTAAGGCAACAACAACAAGAAGAAACTGGTGGCTCTACAACACCAAGACCTGAACAGAGTAATGAAGAGGAAACAGAAGGAAACAACCTCAAAAACACTTTTATGAAGATTATAGAAGCCTTAAAAGATGCTATAAAAAATTCCCTTAAAGAGATAGAAGAAGATACAAACAAAAAATTGGAAGAGATGAACAAATTGTTAAAGGAAAACAAAGAAAACCAAGAAAAGGAAAACCAAACAATGAAAGAAACATTCCAGGAACTAAAAATTGAAATAGAAGAAATAAAAAAAGGCACAAAGTAAGGCAAAGATGGAAATAGAAAACCTGAAGAAAAGAGCTGGAACCACAGATACAAGCATAACAAACAGAATCCAAGAGATAAAAGAGAGAATCTCTGGAGTGGAAGACTCAATAGTGGAAATAGACACATCAGTCAAAGAAAACACTAAAACCAAAAAAGCCATAACACAAAATGTTCAGGAAATTTGGGACATCATGAAAAGACCTAACCTGAGAATAATAGGAGTACAAGAAGGAGGAGAATACCAGCTCAAAGGCATAGATAATGTATTCAATAAATCATAGAAAAAAACTTTCCAAATCTAAAGAAGGAAATGGCTATAAAGTTACAAAACCTTACAGAACACCAAATAAATTAGACTCCCCAAAAAAAAGTTTGCCTGTCACATAATAATCAAGACGCAAAACATACAGAACAAAGACTTTTAAGAGCTGCAAAAGAAAAGGTCCAAATTACCTATAAATAACTCCCGACTGTTCAATGGAAATAATGAAAGCAAGAAGGTCCTGGTCAAAAGATATACAGATACTAAAAGATCTGTATCATGGCTGCCAACCCAAACTACTGTACCCAGCAAAAATATCAATTACCATATATGGAGTAAACAACATATTTCACAACAAAATCAAACTTAAACATAACCTATTTACAAATTCGGCCCTTCAGAAAACATTAGAGGGAAAACACCAACCTAAGGATCCCAGATACCACAAACAATCAATAATCCCACAGAAGAAAAGCCCAAAGAAAGGAAATACATACAAGCTACCACCAAAAGAACAGGAAATAGCAATCAGTGGTCACTAATATCCCTTAATATCAATGGACTCAAATCACCTATAAAAAGACACACCCTAACAAGATGGATACAAAAACAGAAACCATCCTTCTGCTACATACAAGAAACAGACCTCAACCCCAGAGACAAACACAGGCTCAGAGTAAAGGGTTGGGAAAAATTTTCCAATCAAATGGCCCCAATAAATAGGCTGGTGTTGCCATCTTAATATCTAACAAAGTACACTTTAACTAAAATCAGTTAAAAGAGACCAGGATGGACATTATTTATTCATCTCAGGAAAAATTGATAAAGATGAGATTTCAATCTTGAATATTTATGCCCCTAATATAAGGGCACCTACATTTGTAAAAAGACACACTACTAAAGCTCAAAGGGCACATCAATTCTCACACTCTAATCATGGGAGACTTTAATACTGCACTTTCACCCTTGGATAAGTCAACCAGACAAAAACTCAAAGGAGAAATAAGGGGTCTAACAGAGGTTATGATGCAAATGGATTTAAAAGATATTTACAGAAGCTTGAACCCAAACACAAAGGAATATACATATTTCTCAGCACCACAAGGCACTTACTCTAAAACTGACCACATAATTGGTCATAAAGCAAATATCAACACATACAAAAAATGTAAATAATTGTAGGGAGCTGCGTTGTACCATGCCCTAAAGGTGGCGCTGGTTTCCGCCTTCCACCTTCCTGATGGGATGGTGAGTGCTCTCGGGAGTAAACAACTCCTTATTGGCTGTAGGCAAGGATGGTGGCTTGCTTCCGGCGCCTCGGGACCTATGGGCAATGTCCACGTGGCTAATCGGGATTGGAAGCCCAGAGGGTATTTAGCAACGAGCGGACTTCCCCCCGGGGTCGTTCATCATATGTCTGAGAGTGAGAGTGAGAGTGAGTGAGTGAGAGACAAGAAGATAATTAAAGACCCGAATAAACTGCAAACAGAAGGATCCGGTGTTCCTTGCTGGTGAGGCTGCGTGCGACAAATAATCCCTTGTATCATATCAGACCACCATGGTCTAAAGTTAGAGTTCAACAACATAAAAAATCACAGAAAGCCTACCAACTCATGGAAACTAAACATCACTCAACTCAACTACCTCTGGGTCAAGGAAAAAATTAAGAAAGAATCAAAGACTTCCTAGAGTTAAATGAAAATGAATCCACAACATACCCAAACTTATGGGACACAATGAAAGCAGTCTTAAGAGGAAAATTCATAGAACTAGATGCCTATATGAAAAAAATCTAGAGAAATCCCACACTAGAGAACTAACAGCACAGCTGAAAACCTTAGAACAATTAGAAGCAAACTCACCTAGAAGGAGTAGACAGCAGGAAATAATCAAACTTAGAGCTGAAATCAATACAAATGAAACAAAAAGAACAATACAAAGAATCAATGAATCAAAGAGTTGGTTCTTTGAGAAAGTCAGCAAGATAGATAAGCCCTTATCCAAACTAATTAAAAAACAGAGAGAGAGTGTGTTCAAATCAACAAAATCAGAAATGATAAGGGGGACATAAAAACAGACCCCCAGGAAATATGGAGAATTATCAAGTCATACTTTGAAAATCTATACTCCACAAAAATGGAAAACCTAGAAGAAATGGACAGCTTTCTGGACAGGTATCACTTAACCAAAATTAAATCAAGATCAGATTAAATACCTAAACAGACCTATAACCCTAAAGGAAATTGAAGCTGTCATTAAGCCTCCCAAGTAAAAAAAGCCCAGGTCCAGATAGTTTCAGTGCAGAATTGAACCAGACATTCAAAGAAGAACTGATACCAATACTCCTCAAAGTGTTTCATAGAGTAGAAACTGAAGGGATATTGCCAAACTCTTTTTATGAGGCCACAATAACCCTAATACTCAAGCCACTCAAAGATGCAACAAAGAAAGAGAATTACAGACCAATTTTCCTCATGAACATTGATGCAAAAATTCTCAACAAAATGCTCGCAAAGCATAGACAACAACATATAAAAATATCATCTACCATGATCAAGTAGGCTTCATCCCAGAAATGAGGGGACGGTTAAGCATATGGAAAACTGTAAATGTCATCCATCATATAAACAAACTGAAGGAGAAAAACCATACGATTATATCCTTAGACAATGAAAAAGCCTTTCACAAAATCCAACACTTCTTTATGATAAAAGTCCTGGAGAGATCAGGAATACAGGGAAAATATCTAAATATAAAAAAGGCGATTTACAAGAAGCTGTCAGCCAACATCAAACTACATGGAGAGATACTCAAGGCAATCCCAATAAAATCAGGAATGAGACAAGGCTGTTTCCTCTCTATTCAATATAGTTCTCAAAGTTTTAGCTAAATCAATAAGAGAACCAAAGGAGATTAAGGGGATACAAATTGGAAAAGAAGAAGTGAAACTATTTGCAGATGATACGATTGTATACATAAGTGACCCCCAAAATTCTACCAGGGAACTTCTACAGCTGATAAACACCTTCAGCAATGTAGCAGGATAGAAGATTAACTCAAAGAAATCAGTAGAAGAGCTGAAAAAGAAATAAGGGAAACATTACCCTTCATAATAGCTGCAAATAGTATTAAATACCTTGGAGTAACTATAACCAAAGAAATAACAGATCTATTTGATAAAAACTTTAAATCACTAAAGGAAAAAATTGAAGAAGATATCATAAAATGGAAAGATCTCCCATGTTCCTGGATAGGTAGGATCAACATAGTAAAAATCAAATCCTACCAAAAGCAATCTACAGATTCAATGCAATTCCCATCAAAATCCCACAAGTTTTTAGAGACCTTGAAAGAACAATACTCAGTTTCATTTGGAATAACAGAAAAGCCAGGATTGCAAAAACAATGTTTCTCAACATAAGAACCTCAGGAGGCATCACCATCTCCGACTTCAAATTATACTATAGAGTTACAGTGATAAAAACAGCCTGGAACTGGCATAAAAACAGACTTGTGGATCAATGGAATCAAATTGAAGATCCCAACATTAACCCAAAAACCTATGAATACCTGATCTTTGACAAAGAGGCCCAAAATATTCAATGGAAAAAAGATAGTATATTTAACAGATGGTGTTGGTATATCTGGTTGGTAGTGTGTAGAAAACTGGAAGTAGATCCAAGCTTTCATCCTGCACAAAACTCAAATCCAAGTGGATCAAAGACCACAACATGAACCCTGCCACACTGAACTTGGTAGAAAAGAAAGTGGGAAATACCCTCCAACGCATTGACACAGGTGACCACTTCCTAAATATAACACCAGTAGCACAGACACTAAGAACAACAATCAATAAGTGGGATCTCCTGAAACTGAGAAGCTTCTGTAAGGCCAAGGACACAGTCAATAAGACAAAACAACAGCCTACAGAATGAGAAAAGATTTTCACCAATCCTACAAGTGACAGAGGACTGATCTCTAAAATATATAGAGAACTCCAGAAACTAGAGCCCAAAGCCTTAAATAACCCAATTTAAAAATGGGGTTCAGAACTAAAAAGGGAATTCTCAGGAGAAGAATTACAAATGGCTGAAAGGCACATGGAAAAGTGCTCAACATCTTTAGACATCAGAGAAATGCAAATCAAAACAACTTTGAGATACCACCTGACACCTGTCAGATTGGCTAAGTTTAAAGGCACACATGACAGCTTATGCTGGAGAGGTTGTGGAGCAAGGGGAAACCACCTCCATTGTTGGTGGGAGTGTAAGCTTGTTCAGCCACTCAGGGATGCAGTATGGTGGTTTCTCAGAAAACTGGGAATCAATCTCCCCAAGGATCCAGCAATACCACTTCTGGGTGTATACCCTAAAGATGCACATTCACACCCCAAAAGCATTAGCTCAGCTATGTTCACAGCTGCGTTATTCGTAATAGCAAGAACCTGGAAACAACCTAGATGTTCCTCATCTGAAAAATGGATTAACAAACTGTGGTACATCTACACAATGGAGTACTACTCAGCAATAAGAAAAAATGATATCCTAAAATTTGTAGGCAAATGGATGGATTTGGAGAATACCTGAGTGAGGTATCACAAACCCAGAAAGATAAGCAGGGGATGTACTCACTCATCAGTGGACTTTAAATAAATAGCAAAGCACACTCAAGCTGCAAACCACAACCACTGAACAGCTTGGGATCCGAAGCACTTTGGACTGGCACCTTGGAGCTCACTCCCTCTAGTGGAACACCTGACCCAGTCATGATATTAGGATGAAGAAAGCGGATGTGCCTGCAGTGGATGCTGAACTAAGCTACCTTGGGACCTTGGGACCTCCTGCCCTTACTGTGAAGGAGATAAGGAGATGAGGAGAAAAGAGCGTGCCTGGGAGGAGCAAGAGGGAGAAGGGAGTTTGAACAAGGGGATACATGGATAAAAAATGAGACTTCAAAAATAAATTTAAAATAAAATAAAATAAAATGAATGTCACCATCCAGTGCTAGAGAACCCGTGTGGAATGAACCCTTCTTATCCCACAGCCTGTTCCAACTGAGCACCATAAAACCTTCTTCTGACTGTCCTGATGTCATATTCTGTTTAATTATCCCAAATAGCAGCAGCACATCATTGTAGATTTGGAAGCATATTTAGTCATTTGAAAAAAAACAGAGTCACACTTAGAAAATAATTTGTTGTTGTTGTTGTTTTTCTTTTTCAAAATAGAGTTTCTCTGTAGCTTTGGAGTCTGTCCTATAACTTTCTCTGTAGACCAGGCTCGCCTCCAACTCATAGATATCTGCCCGACTCTGTCTTTTGAGTGTTGGAATTAGAGTCATATGCCACCACCACCTGGTCTAATAAAATTATTATTATTATTATTATTATTATGAACAAAGAAGTCACACTTTCTATCCTTGTATATCCTTATTCAAGGTCCCTTCCCCCTCCCGCCACATCAAGACATTCTTTCTTCTCCACAACTGCCCATCCCCTCCCTGGGCAGGCAGCAGACAGTCCCATGGTCCCACTGACCCAATATTGCTTAGTTCAGTCTCCACTCCTGGTAGATCCAGTTTTCTCCCCCCTCCCTCAAGAGTGAGTCAGGTGTTCCTCTAGGGGAAGTGGGATCCTAGGAGTCAGTCTGTTGTAGAAGGTTTTTTCTGGCGCCTGTTTTGGGTCCAGGAGATTTGTACCTGGCGCGGCCTGAGGCGGTGGTTGGAACCTGGTCTGCACTCCGAGGCTTTTGTCCCCCAAAGAAATGAATCACACACTTATATGCTTTAAACTGTTTGGCCCATGTCTTAAGCACATTACTAGCTAGCTCTTTCATCTTAATTCAACCCATTTATCTTTCCACCACTTGGCCCACAGCCCATGGCTCACCTGGATTCCTACATGCTGCTTCTTCGGGGGCGGCTGGATGGAGACTGGCTTAACTCCACCCTCCTTCTCCTACCTGGCTACCTCTGATTCTCCACCCACTTCTACGGTGCTGTGCATGGACCAAAACAGTTACTTTATTTACAGCATACAGAACATTCCACCACATCAGTCCAGGGTGTTTCTGATTCCAAGCTGTTCAGTGGTTGTGGTTTGCAGCTTGGTCATGCTTGGCTTTTTTCTTGTTTTTTTTTTTTTTTTAAGAGACCACTAATGAGTGAGTACATCCTCTGCTTTATCTTTCTAGGTTTGTGATACCTCGCTCAGGAGGATATTCTCCAAGTCCATCCATTTGCCTGCAAATTTTAGGACATCATTTTTTCTTATTGCTGAGTAGTACTCCATTGTGTAGATGTACCACAGTTTGTTAATCCATTCTTCAGATGAGGGACATCTAGGTTGTTTCCAGGTTCTTGCTATTACAAATAACACTGCTATGAACATAGTTGAGCTTATGCCTTTGGAGTGTGACTGTGTATCTTTAGGGTATACACCCAGAAGTGGTGTTGCTGGGTCCTTGGGGAGATTGATTCTCAGTTTTCTGAGAAACCGTCATATTGCATTTCAAAGTGGCTGAACAAGCTTACACTATGACCAACAATGAAGGAGTGTTCCCCTTGCTCCACATCCTCTGCAGCATAGGCAGAGTGCCTTTTATCTTAGCTAATCTAACAGGTTTTAGGTGGTATCTCAAAGTTGTTTTGATTTGCATTTCTCTGATGGCAAGACTTCAATACCCCACTTTCAACCCTGGATAGGTCAACCAGACAGAGACTCAACAGAGAAATAAGGAGTCTAAAAGAGGTTATGATGCAAATGGATTTATTAGATATCTACAGAAGCTTCCACCCAAATGCAAAGGAATATACATATTTCTCAGCTCCTCATGGAACTTTTTCCAAAACTGACCACATAATTGGTCATAAAGCAAATATCAACAGATACAAAAAAATGGAAATAATCCCTTGTAACATATCAGACCACCAGGGCCTAAAGTTAGAGTTCAACAACATCAAAAATCATAGAAAGCCTACCAACTCATGGAAACTAAACATCATTCAGCTGAACCATCTCTGGGTCAAGGAAGAAATTAAGAAAGAAATCAAAGTCTTCCTAGAATTTAATGAAAATGAATCCACAACGTATCCAAACTTGTGGGACACAATGAAAGCAGTCTTAAGAGGAAAATTCATAGCGCTAGATGCCTACCTGAAAAATCTAGAGAAATCCCACACTAGAGACCTAACAGCTCTGCTGAAAGCCTTAGAACAATTAGAAGCGAACTCACCTAGAAGGAGTAGACAGCAGGAAATAATCAAACAGAGAGCTGAATTCAATACAATTGAAACAAAAAGAATAATACAAAGAATCAATGAATCTAACTAAGAGTTGGTTCTTTGAGAAAGTTAACAAGATAGATAAGCCCTTAGCCAAACTAATCAAAAAACAGAGAGAGAGTATTCAAATCAACAAAATCAGAAATGAAAAGGGGGACATAACAACAGACCCCCAGGAAATACAGAGAATTATCAGATCATATTTTGAAAATCTGTATTCCACAAAAATGGAAAACCTAGAAGAAATGGACAGCTTTCTGGACAGGTACCATCTATCAAAATTAAATGAAGATCAGATTAATTACCTAAACAGGCCTATAACCCTTAAGGAAATTGAAGCTGTCATTAAAAACCTCCCCAAAAATAAAAGCCCCGGTCCAGATGGTTTCAGTGCCGAATTCTACCAGACATTCAAAGAATTACTACCGTTACTCCTCAAACTATTTCACACAGTAGAAACTGAAGGAATATTGCCAAATTCCTTTTATGAGGCAACCATTACCCTAATACCCAAGCCACTAAAAGACACAAAATTATTTTTAAAAGAGAGAGAATGAAGAAAAGAGGGAGGCAGGGAGTGAGGAAGGGAGGGAGAAATCTCTACATATAATCCTTCAGGACAAAATTCACTAACTTATTTATGAACATTTTTCCCATTCTGCAATGACAGAGCTTTCTAAAGAACTAGCATAATCTGTTTCTCAGTAGGTGCTGTCCCAGACTGACCACTAGAAGGGAACTGCCTTCCTTCTTACACTAAGAACAGCTGGGAACAGGAAAGGCTGATCTACAGTTCTGAGGAAAATCAGGGCCTCTCCTCCCCCACAGATATTTTCCAAACATGGACACAGAACAGGTCACACCAAGTGGTGAATGAGACACACCCAGGGTAACCATTCTTTGTAGGGGAGAGCAAGACTCTTAATGGCAGTCCAAAGACAGAGAGAGCCCTGGACTTAATTTCAGAGTGAGATCCAGAAACAGAGTGAAACACGGGAGAAAGGAGAAGGCAGAGACTGTCAGGATGTATGTGACACTGAAGGCAAACATTTGGGGAAAGCATCTGGTGCTCATTCGCAGTGGTGCCCCTAGCCTGTGTGTTGGTCTGTATGAGGGTGGAGGAGGAAGTGGTGGTCTCTGATCTGAAAACTGTAGTAAACATCACCTACAGTTCAAATCACAAGGGTGGTCACCGCAGTGTGTGTCACAGCTTATCTAACCTCTGCAAATGTTGCAAGGTTACTATTGTGCTCAGGAGATTTGATCTCAAGTTCTAATTACCATTTAAGACCAAGTTTCGCCTTCAGTTTCCAGCCTTGCTCTTACACAGACTGTCAAATGAATGTCATTATGTGTGGGTGCCTATCACTGCATAGTGATTTCTACACTTACCTCACCAAACTGACAATGAAGCTCTTTGATTTACAGGACACCCACTAGGCTTTTAAAGTTCTGGCTTTGCTTTTTTTTGAGACACAGTTGCATGTATCTCAAGCTAGCCTGTAACTCAAGGATGACCTTGAACTTCTGAGGCCACCATATCTGCCTCCCAAGTACTAGGATGAAATACAGTTCATGTGGTTCTGGGGATCAAAGTCCTTCCATGCCCTTCCAGCTGAGCTGGTTTCCCTTCTCAGTAAGGGAGACGAGTCATGACCTCCAAACATCCACATGGTTGAGGCTCCCTCAGTGTCCTTGATGCTCAGTACATGAGGACCACATCTTTCCCCTACCTGCCTTTCAGCCACACCTTCCTTTAAAAGTATCTAAGTGACCAGCATATGCTATGTGTTCTGCTGGGAAGGGTGTGTCTCCCTGAACATTTTGCTAGAACAAACATATGTGTGACTATAAGTCACACCACTTATATGTGTGACTTTAGTGACACCTGAAATTTTGCTGCTGGGAGACACAAGAACAGTATTTACTTGTGTATTGTGTGTGAGAGGGAGGTGGGGGTGCAGACTGACTGGCTCACTCACTTGCTCACTCACTATGTAACACTGACTGGCCTTTAACTTACTATATATATATATATATGAGGCTAGCTTCAAACTCAGATCCTCCCAAGTTCTGGGATTAAAGGAGTACACAACTGCCCATCTAGCATTTTCACTTTTTATATACTTTTTAGAAGTTTTAAAAGAGATTTACTGAGAAATCCATAAAATTATATACAAATTCTTTTAAATTCCACAACTCAATGATTTCAATACCGTCACCAAGTGTATAGCCATGATTACCTTCTGATTTCAGGATTTTTCATTATCCTGAAAGAAATCATGTATGGATCATTAATTACCCTTCATCACCCTCTCTCAGCATCTAGTATCAACTTGCTGTGGTGATATTTTGTTTGTGCTGTAACAAATAAATTTTGCCTGGTGATCAGAGGGCAGAGCCAGCCACTAGTTCACCATAGGGGCCAGGCTGTGATGATGATACACATTTTTAATCCTAGCTCTTTGGGAGGAAGAAACAGAAAGTGATATGGCTGGGCAGAGAAAGGAAGTGATAAGGCGAGGCAGAGATGGGAGCTCAGCCCTTCTTCCGCTGGGGAGATGACCAGATAAGAGGTGCCTGTGGCTTGCTCCTTTGTCTATCTTTCAGCATTTACTCTGATATCTGATTCTAGGTTTTTCTTTTTAGGACCAATTTGATTTGGGTTACAGCTTACTTTCTTTCTTTTTTGAGTGTGCATTCTTCACACTATATAAAATGAACACACAATATGTCTAACTTTTCACCTGCTATCTTCACGTTGTGTCGATGTTTTATCAGGTATCAGTTCTTCAATTTTATGGCAAAGTAATAGTCTATTGTGTGGACATACCACATTCTGAGTCATTCATGAACTGATAAGCATTCCAGTAATATCCACTTATTGGCTATTATTCATAAAGCTGCTCTGGTATTAATGTATGGGTTTTTGTATGGAGATTCAATTGTTTCTCTTGATTGTATATCTTGTGATCAAATTTCAGGACCACACATTAAGTCTGTATCACACACAGCTTTTGAAGAAATATTTGTTGAGTGAGACCATTTTACATTCACACTAATAGCCCACGAGGCGTTACAGGCTTTTAACACATCTGTGTATAAGTCTCAGGAAGCGTCTCAGAATGGGGGATGAGAGGGCTGCTTGAGCAGGAGGACTAGGGCATCTGCAGTGAGGTCAGTATAATGGGGAAGCTGCACCATTCAATCTCAACTAGCCACTTAAGAAATATCTGAAGAGTGACAGGAGCACAGGTTGATGTGCTGCTGTGGATGGGAGAAATCTCACAAGGCCCCACCCTAGATGAAGAGCAACAGGCAATGAGTGACTAGGGAAGGGGGATTCAGTCTTCTCCAGAGACAAGACTTAGATATGTTATTCAATTCCAGGTGGTCATTCCTTAAAACTATACATATGAGCAACATTAAATGAACTTAGTGGGCTCTGTGTGTGTGTGTGTGTGTGTGTGTGTGTGTAAAACATGGAAGAAGATGAGGTTACAAATTTTGGAAAGTATTAGAGAGAACAGGAAAGGAGCTGGAGTAGGGGATAATGGTGTAGAAATGGTGTATAGACTTAAAAACAAACCTTTAGAAGTTTTGAATTTTAACTCACTGTATAGGACAGAGATGAGCCCTGTCTGCTCTTGCAGTGGGTGTTGTAAATCTAATTATCTGACCAACATCTCACACTTTTTATGGCAAAGACGCAAAATTTCTTCTTTTCGCAGCCAGGAGATGTACACTGACAGTTTCCCATTTCATTATAGCCAAGGGGAGATGGCAGAAGCAATTCAATACCTGGAAAAGGTTGTAAAAATTGCAAGAAACAACTTCCAGAGCCTTGATGTGATACGAGCGTGCACAATGCTTGGGGACATCTACAATGAAAAGGTGAGTTGTGTGTCTTTTGTTTGTGGAAAAGTTTGCCCAGTTGAAAGTCTGTTTTCACTTTATGCTCACTATCTCAAGTCGGTGTGGAAAATGACTGAGACTGTGGGTTATAGCACAGACACCTTGAGCAGAACTAGAAATATCTCCTTCTATCATCTGGTGTCGTGCAGGCCCACCAGCGGTGACCACTGCCAGTCCGCATTCCAGGTGACCCAATGTGAGAAACAATGAAAAGATTGAAACTCAAAGGCTATTTGTAACAACCATGAACTCCTATCAGTTTCCCTGATATTCCCCTCTTGGTCCAAATTCTTATTTCTTTTTAATCCAGTTGGGATGCTCCTTATTAAGCCCCACCAAGCAAAGAAACAAGAACCCTAAGAATTGTTCCAAAGGGAATTTAGAGTGGGGTTTTCACAGTATCCCAAGAGCCATGATTAGTAAACGCACCAGTCGTAATACCAATTTTATTATCTTCAGTTGCCCAGGGTCTCCTTTAGAAATTGTATGGAAGAAGCCTGTTTCTTCTGGCATAATTGCTGTTTTGATCATGAATCAGATCCATCACTTTTTAGGGTAATTATATTCTCCAACTGTGTTCAGGCACTCTGTGTTAATCTGAGTGCTCAGTGATTAAAAGCACTACTGTGGAAACCCACTGCTTAGGTGACAAGCCAGCTCCCTCGCTCCTAAGATCTGGGACCTGGGACAAGTTATTTACACTTCTAAGTGCTTTGAAGAGGACACTAGAGGGACAGAAATCAGGAGCAGGGTGCAGTGTGTAGGTGTATGAAAGTGTCGGGATAAAATGTTAATTAAAAAAAGCAGCACAAGAGGGCTTAAAGGATGGCTCAGTGGTTATGGGCCCTTGCTGCTGTTGTAGAGGAGGTTTGCTCTCAGTGTCCATGCAGGCAGCTCACGACCACCTCAAACTCCAGCTCTGTGGGATCTGACACCATCCTCAAGCCTATGCAGGCACCAACATGGCTGGGATGGGGACATGGTTATGTCATTAAAGTATCTGCTTTGCAAGCAAAGGGACCTAATTTCAGATCCCCAGCACCTGTGTTCAAAACTATGTGTAGCACATGACTAGCGATTGGAGGACAGGACTAGTAGAGCTCACTGGCAATCTATCCTAGCCAAATCAGTAAGCCCGAGGTTCAGTGAGAGAGACTGTCTCAAGATATTAATGTAGAAAGTTGTCAAGGTAGAAGCTAATATGCCCTCTGGCCTCCATACCTATGTTACATACACATGCATGTATATATACACAATCAGGTATCCAAGCCATATGTACATAGACATAGACCATATACAGTACAAATGCTGAGGAGAAAAGAAAACGAATTAGTGAGGGCAGCACCTTGGAATATTGTGGGGCTGGCCGGGTAAACAGGGTAAGTGATCCACCGTCAGAGCAGTCCTCTAGTCCAGACCCTCCAAGACCTTGACTCACTTGAGTCTCTAGATTCAAAGTAGTTGTAACAGTCCAACCCACACTTTTAACCAATAACAATACTTTTTAAGAAAATGGGTTTGAAATTAATACAAAGAAATAAAAGGAATGTTTTGTGTTGTTTCTGCTCTGGGGGAACTTTCTGCAAACAGATCATATCCTCTCAGTTCTGTCAGCTTCCTTTTGTTTCTCTGGCCCCTTTGCCCTCCCTGGGAGAAGAAAGCGCCATCCCAAAGACAACTTATAAGGACAGTGAGGATGTGTTTCCCACAGCACAAAGACACAAGAATTAGTCAATGACTGACCGTAATGCCGTTTCTTTCCTTGTCCAGAGTGTTTCCCGTTTTGTCCTCTTAGATTTGAACTGTGCTCAGCTGCTGATTGAAACATTGGGCAAGTTCTCTGCTCCTCAGTTTCCACACCTTCCAATTATCAGAAACAAGAAAACTTCACGAGGTCCCATTTATTAATCGTTGTTTGAAGTGTCTGTGCTGCTGATCATATGATTAGGAAACGGTCTCCTGTGCCAGTGCATTCAAGGCTATTTCCCACTTTCTCTACTGTCAGGTTCAGTGTAACTGAGTTTATATTAAGGTCTTTTATCCGCTTGGACTTGAGTCTTGTGTAGGGTGATGGAAATGGATCCATTTGCATTGTTCTGAATGCCACCATTCAGCTATGTCAGCATCATTTGTTGAAATGCTTTCTTTTTTCCATTGTATATTTTTGGCTTCTTTGTCAAAAATCAGGTGTTTATAGTTGTGTGATTTAATGTAGGGCCTTCAGTTCCATTCCATGGCCCCATGTGTCTGTTTTTGTGCCAAGACCAAGCTGTTTATATTACTATAGCTCTTTAGTAGAGCTTGCAGTCAAGGATGGTAATACTTCCAGAATTTCC
>PVIH01011379.1:0-69585 GCA_004025045.1 Sigmodon hispidus
TCAACTGAAGAATGGATTAACAAACTGTGGTACATCTACACAATGGAATACTACTCAGCAGTAAGAAAAAATGATATCCTAAAATTCACAGGCAAATGGATGGATTTGGAGAATATCCTCCTGAGCGAAGTCTCACAAACTCAGAGAGATAAGCAGGGGATGTACTCACTCACTAGTGATCTCTAAACAAACAAACAAGTAAAAAAAGCCAAACATGCCCAAGCGGCAAACCACAACCACTGAACAGCTTGGGATCAGAAACACCCTGGACTGACCCTTCAAACCCCAGTCCAACTATAGGAACACCTGACTCACTCTTGAGGGAGGGGGGACAAAACTGGATTTGGCCAGGAGTGAAGACTGATCCAAGCATTGTTTGTCAGTGGGACCATAGGACTGTCTGCTCCCTGCCCAGGGAGGGGATGGGGAGTTGCGGAGAAGAAAGATGACTGGATGTGGTGGGAGGGGGAAGAGACCTTGAATAAGGATATAGAGGGATGAAAAAAAAAAATTCAGAGGGAAAGCTGAACACAAAGAAAGTGTGTGTGTAGCAATCTTATTTGTATTTCCATCCTTGATAAGCCATGCTTATGATTCTTATCCTCTGTATAGTTATTGTTAACTCTTCCACATTTTAAATTCTTTTTACTGTTTTTTTTTTTTGATAAATACAAAATAAAGAAGAAAAAAAAACACAAATTAGCTTGCTTGAGTCAGGCACAGGACCACAATGAGCTGTGTGCTCACAGTCAAACTACCAGAGATCAGGTTCTAGTCCAGGAATGAACTACTGGCCTTACCCTCACAGTATCTCAGTCTCCAGTTAAAGAGATAGACATAACATGGCAGCTGAAATCGTTTCATATTTCTTAAAAATTTTGTACTTGAAGTGAGTTAAACATGGTAAATATATACCCAGGATGGTGGAGCATGAGTGGTGGAGCATGAGAGCAGTATTGACCTTGACACTGGGATTTTTCTTCTTCCAGAAACTATACCATGCAAATGACAACAGCTAATACTAGTGTGACTGACTTGCATTAGTCATGTATGCATACAATCAGCAGATACTAACTCTGTGTTATTTTCCTATTATACTAATTTCTTCTCTGTATGAGGAAAGAAAGACACTAAAAGGAAGTCTAATGGTTCAAGGTCACATAATTGATAATGACACCCATACTGGGTTGAATTTTATCCTATCTGAAAAGTAAATATCTGACTCCTGGTTTTGTGGATGCAACCTTCTTCAGGAAAAGGTCTTTGTGTATTAAGTTGAGGACCTGGAGTTGATGACGTCATACACATGAGAGAATGACACACAGCATGAAGAAAAGAGTTTCATGGAAATAACATAATGCCTCCAAAAGCCTAAAGTCATCCAAGTCCACTGGGAGGTAAGAACAGTAAGGGATGATTCTGTCACACCATTGCTTAGGCTCTGTACTGTCTAGGATTTGAGAGAGTACATCTGTGTTGTTTCAAGGCACCAGATTTGGGGTAATTTGCTACAGTAGCTACAGAAAACCAAGATGGGCCCCTGAGATTCAGACAGAGGGGGGTCTGACTGCAGGGCACAGGGCAGGTCACTGCTGGATTTTCCTTTTCTACTTGAAATGTGGAAGTCAGGAAAAGGAAATGATCTCACTGCACATGATACAGTTACCTTCCATGCAGGAGAATGGCTGGGGGTGATGCTTGTGTTTCAAGCATCTTATATGGGAAAAGGTTCATGAGCTAGCCAGAGATTTTGATGAAGATTTTGTCTCTAATTAGTGGACAAGACACAAGAACATGTTATTTGATGAACTCAGGTTTGTGTCATAAAGAACCACAACAATATTAGTTTTGGATCAATATTCTCTTGTGTTCTTAGAGGAAAAAAATTTTTTTCTGCTAAAAAAATATTGCACTTCTTTAGTTAGGTTCCAACTTTTCTTGCATGTTCTAATGATAGTTAAGGATATTTTATTTATATCTTTGTTACACAACATTTTATCGACATTAATTTGTAAATAGACTTCAAGGACCTTCAACACCATAATTCTCTGGTGGGTGAGGGATGCCCATGGTACAGTTCACCTTGTTCCACCTTCCTTAACTTTGCTGAATGCAGCCCAGCTTTGTGGTCCAGATGCCACGCTATGCCTTCTCTCACCTCCCTCTCAGGGCCAAGAACAATCAAAACACCATAGTGAAGAACAAAGGGAGAGGATAAGCTCCCAGTCCAGCTGCTCTGCTGTTTCTCCTTAGCAGAGAGAAAGAACCTGAAGCTGGGGGACCCAGCTCTTCATCTCATTTCAGACTTCCCTCCGAAGCCCCGCCCTTCAATCCCGAGGGACTTGGAAACCTCCTTTATTTCCTCTGGTTCATCAAATTCAAATGCCTTTATTGAATTCTTTATTTTTCTCCTTACCAGCCTGAGCCTTCCCTGAATTACTCATTCTGGTAAGGGGACCACCATCGCCCAGAATGAAGACTCACAGCTTTGCCACCACCTTCAATACTTCCTGTCTCCCATTATACGTGCTTCTAGGAAGTCCCTCTCAGATACATCCCATAATTCACTTCACATCCTTACCACGCTACCCAACGTGCTAGCATTTCCTACGCTGGGCTCTTAGTGTTCCCTGCCCAGACTATTGATGCCATAATCTAATGGTCTCTAAGACGGGACTCCTTCCTATAGCCACTGAGACTGGTTAGACATTGCCATATTTTTATTTGTTAAATATTTTAAATGTTCCTTTGTCCTGCTTCATTGAAATCAAGTGAAGTTTTAGACTGACCATGATGATGTGGGAGCAGGAAAAACTCTATTTGATCAGGCTCTCCTCACCTCTTCCCTCATTGATTTCTGCTTTCTAAAGATAACCCCAGAATATCTGCCTACAGTCTTTCCCTTAAAGCAGGCCTGAATCAAGCTGTCTTCCTGCTGGTTAGGCCTCTTCTATCTTCCTTATTTTTGACTCTTCTGTGATTTTTCTCCAAGTTTCAAAGGTGGTGATGTAATTGTGCCCCACAGATTGAACCTATGACTCTTTTAAATTGGGCAAGAGGGCACTCACTCACCCAGAGATGCTGCATTTTCTTTCCTGGAAGAAGATTCTCCTCTGATGATCTGTCTTGCACCAGTGACTCCATTCTTCCTCAGCTACCCTCTGCCATGCCTGGACTTATGACCTCCCAATCAATCCAGAGGCCCTGCTGAGCCACTAAGGAAAGTAAGATTTCCCTGGACAGTCTTCCTCTTGTCTACTGAGAGTTTACCAATGAGTTCAAACTGCACTGGGGAAACAAAGTAGAGAACAGAGTCTCTTTGTCACAGGCCTTAGCCGTTTATGTTATCAGGCTTTAGAGGTACTGGAAACTCAGGTTGAGTTTTGGGAAGCTAAGTAACAGACTGATTCTCTCATATTGCTAACACCACCGGCCTTACAGATTCCTTATGGAAAACAATTCTGTGTCTCTCTACAGCCATCTCCATGCCCACTGGTTAGATTGGGGTCCGGTCAGTTTGTTTCCCTGTCTTCATTTGGAAGGCAGTTTCCTCTGTGTGGCCCAGGAAAGTCCCTTCACTGCTTCATGCTTTCAGGGTTGGGGAGACTGGATGAATCCCCACGGCCCTTCAGCTGACTCTGTATCATAGTAACTAGATGCTTTGTGCATGATTTTCCAGTACCTTATCCTTTTCCCTGTTCTTCCTTGGTGGGAAGTGGCAACTCTGGTATGGACATTCTATATCTTATGCCCACTATCCTATTTCTCATAGAATTTTCTGCTATTCCTAGACAAAACCATTTCTCCACCAGAACTCCAGAAGCATAGGGTAAAAGGGATACATTGGTGTGTGGAGAGCTATCACCTACATCTAACATTGCTGAGAACTGAGCTCCTACACTGTCTCCATCTTGGTAAAGCAGTTGTGCTACAATCCCAGCAGTGATTTTAGATTTTGGGGGGGAGGTGATGAGTCTTGGCTTGGCAGAGTAGAGCTGAGGAAGAACGAAGTCACTGGTGCAGGACAGATCATCAGAGGATTCTTCGTTCTGAAAGAAAGAGGCTTCTCTGGGTGAGTGCCTTCTCGCCCAGTTCAGAACTGAGTCATGGGTTGAATCTGTGGGACACAGTTACTTCACCATCTTTGCTAATTACACACTGAAGAATTGAAAGCCTGGAGCAAAGCAGAAGAACCTTGTTCTCTTGCTTGCTGGGATTGGCTCTTATGCTCCCAGCTCTGAGGTTTAGCTCTCAGTCTTTTGGGACCTGTATATGTTATCTTTGAGCAGACTGGCTCTGGGTGACTTCTTTGCTACTGTCACCTAGTATTTTCCATCCTGGTAGGTGATGTCCCAAGTGGTCTCCACCAAAACTAAAACAGCAGAGAGACCAGGAAGAGCCCATCCTGTGTTTTCCCAGTCTGACCAGGAAGGACTCATTCTGTGTTTGCCCAAGCCAGGCTTTAAGATTTTGTTTGTAGACCTTGAATAAGGATATACAGGGATGGAAAAAAAATTTTCAGAGGGAAAGCTGAATACATAGTAAATATATGTGTATCAATCTTATTTGCATTACCACCCTTGATAAGCCATGCTTATGATTCTTATCCTCTTCATAGTTATTGTTAACTTTTCTTCATTTTAAATTCATGTTACTGTTTTTTTGTTAAATACAAAATAAAGAAGGAAAAAAAAAGAGAAGAAAAAACAAACAAAAAAAAGATTTTGTTTGTAAAATGACTCTGGTGAGGTTCACTTTTCATGTCCACTCATGATATCTGTGCCCATTTCACTTGCCCTCAGGACAGGTAGAAGCGCCTCTTGATTGCATACCTGTCCTCAGCCTCAAGGTCCCACTCCAGTCCCTTCTCCACAGGCTCCTACTGTGTCCATCACCTTGGTTCTAAGCTTCAGTTTCTATGATCTTCTTTAAAACAAATCCTCGCCTGGGGCTTCCTGCATCAAATTTACTTCAAATCTTTCTTGGAAAGTGATAAAATAAAAAGCCCCCAAAATTCAAATAAACCACACAAATGATTCAATAATTGAATTCACATGACATATTCAATAATTGAGTCCAAACACTTCATTTCCTCTTAACCGCTGAGCCATCTCTCCAACCAAACACTTCATTTCCTAAACATTTGTCCTCAGATGGTAGGGCAGTGGTTAGCTCCAGGTATCTTGCAGGCCCACCTTAAACACGGACTTCTTATGCAGCCTAGGAGCTGCTGCCATGGGAGGACAGGGAATATACTCTACTCATCCTCTGCCCACGTTTCCACAGTCTGTGTACAGAGGTCTTGCTGTGTACAGGCCAATGTCCACTAGATTAGCCTCTCTGTGCCCCTGGCCCCTCCAGGTCTTGTCCTAATTGCCTTGTATCTGTGGTGCCTCAGATTCTTTGGTCTGTGGGTTGCACTTTGGGTTGCCATCTTTTGTCTTTACCAGAAATTATCATTGCTATGGCCACTGCACTGATATTTTCTCCAGATTCTAGATGGTATGTAAACATATGCTTTTGTCCTGTTTGAAATAGTGGCTGACACATTTTCTGGGTGAGCTGTAGCTTTTGCCAAAAAAATTCACCTTCAGATAGGCATGAATATGCATGTCCCTATTCATAGCTGAGCAGAGGAAGAACAATCCTTGCCTTATCAGGAAGGAGGGGGGGTGTAACTTCTTCTCTCCAGCAGCTCTAGCCATCCCATCTAATGCCAATAGCTAGATCCAAGTGTGGGCTTAGTCATCCAGTGGAGTCATATTGATTTATCTGACATAGGATAGAGGCCTTGCTTGACAACTTTAGATGAACTGGTCGGTTTTAGTTTGGCCCTGTGCGATCACGATCAGGAGGTGGTGGCACATAGACCCTAAGCACTTGAGAAAGTAGAAACTTTACAAGTGGGCGGAAGTACAGTTGAAAGAGCATAACAGCACAGTACTGTGATAGCTGCTGACACCCTGCCAGGCCCAAGGTGTGACAGGGAAGTCTCACCTGATGAGACTTAGCCAGCTGGTGTTCAGCAAAGAGATAGACACTTGCTTGTAACTAGTTCATAAGAATTATTAGAAGTAGCTTCCCAGGCCCTTCTTAGGGATTTTACCCAGTGGGACTGTGAGGCTGAGTATACATTTTAGTGATCTGTGTAATCGATCTATTCTCCAGATGAGCGTGGTGATTAGTAGGGTCTGGAGAGCAAAGTTCCTAAGGAAGCTACCAATTTACTCTGTGAGAGGAAAGGTAAGGGAAACACCAAAACCCAGGCGGCAGTTTAGTACCAATACTGGGTGAGAGGTTATAAATTCCTCAGACAATATCAGTAAGCGGGTGGGAGCTCTCCACAGACTAATTTTAGTCCAATATGACTTGATACTTAGTTTTGTTTTGGTTAAACCACTGACTGCTTTGAGATACTTGCTTGGGGTTTGTAATCTTTCTTTCTTGAAATTCTCATGGGTAGCACTTGGGTAATGGAGGAATGGTTCCTAATCTTAGGACATGTGAAGATGAGACCTTTAGCTTGGTTCTAGACTTTTAGAGAGAGAGAGAGAGAGACAGAGACACAGAGAGATAGAGAGAAAGAGACAGACACAGAGAGACAGAGAGAAAGAGACAGAGACAGAGAGACAGAGAGATCAAGCTGTCCCTACTGGATGTAGCTGAGCTTGCTTTCTGTAGGTTCCAGTAGCTGAGGGCCTTCTTATTTTTCTCCCTTGGTTTGTCCTGGTCCAGGATCTCTTTATTCTAGCTCTCTTGCTCTTGGGTTTCCCTGACAATTAAACACTCTGGTCTTTTCATATCTACCACATGGGCCTGGTCCACATTTCTAAGGATTATTTGTGCTGTCCCTTTCTTTATCTCCAGGACCTATACTTATCAACCCACTGACTCACAGAAATGGCATGGGCATCCTTTTCCTGCCTGGCCACTCTCCACTCCCCTAACTCTGTTGGACCTCAGTTGGCAAGAGCAGGCAGGCAGGAGCCCTGGACCTAAACAAAATTCTTAGCCTGTCCAGGGAGCCACCTAGCTCTGCATTAATTCCAAGGAATCTCAGGTTCTGACTTTCCACTATCTCCTTCTCTCTCTGCCCACCCCCCGCCCCAGGATATCACAGGGACTGCCTTTGACCTCCACTCCTGTTGCTAGGCAGTTTACTATAGAAACCACGATTCCATCCTCTTGGATCACTTCTTGCTTAAATGGGGCAAAGTTGATGCAGCCTAGCGTCCTTACCGTGGCCTCTTGAATTTATTGTCCTGCATAAATTCCTAGCTAGACAATAACAGGGAACACACAAACTTCCTTTTAGTCCTCTGACAGGCCCTGATTCCCTTCCAGGCCACCTCATCTCGAGAGGGGAGGAGTTCCCATATTGAGCAAGGCAAAACAATCTAATAATAGTTCTTAAATACTACCTGGTTGTCTTAATGAGAGACAAAGCGGAACTTTGTCAGTCTGCCGTCTTGAGACTGAAATTTTTACTTCCTGTATGCTGAGCTGACACAGATCCACCTAAGAGCTGGAATAGCCCACTCTTTGCTACTTTCTATTTTATCCTTCCTTCCTTCCTTGCTTGAGACAGGGTCTCGCTATGTAGCTCTGGATACCTGGAACTCACTGTGTAGACCAGGAGGGTCTACAAACTCACAGATACTCACCTTCTTCTTCCTCCCAAGTGCTTGAATTAAAGGTATGAACCACCACATCCAGGATTTTAAATTTCTCTATTATTTCATTCTAAAGAAAATGTTTATTATGTGAGGTATATGAAAAGAGCACCCACCTTTTCTCCAGTTGGGTGGGATAGTGAAGACACCTCTAAATCCAGAATCTGGTAAATAAGTGCAAATCATGTCCCTTCAGACTTCAGGCTACAGTCCTGCCAGCTCTCCCAGGAGATAATGGTGAGGCCTGTGGATGGTAGCGAAGATTGATTGCAGTAGCAGTCAGACATTCATTAAACACCTTCAGTTGTTTTAGATTTTATTAGGTAATACTTCTAGCTTATGCATAGTTATAAAGCAACCTGGGCACAAGGGAAGAGCATTTCCAGTCTTAGCACACAGCACTGCTCTCCATTACTCCATTACTAACTCTGGTGGGTGGCAAAGCATTAGGGCCCTTCCATTTGTTATAGACTCCCAGGAACACCTTCACTAAGGAGACTCCCCACTTGGGCTCTTCTTCAGCTTCTCTTCACATGATGCTGTCCCTCATCTATCCTTTTTCAGCTCAACAGAAGATCATCTAATAGATTAGCTGTTTCAGGAATCTTCTGTTACAAGATTTCTAGGGGTGCGCCGATTTCTAGGAGTGTTCCAGCCTGTAGAACTGGGAGAAAGAAAGTTCAGTTCTTTATAAATCACCCAGACACAAGTATGTTGTCACAGCTCCACAAAATGCACCGAGATGCACAGTGGTGTTTGGTGGCATCCACTGTTTTTTTTTGTTTGACGTCTGCCGCTCGCAGCCGCTTGGCATGTTGTCAAAGTTCATTACCTGTCCGCCAAACAGGTAAATCTGTGGATTTATCTCTGCCATAAGGACTCCAGAAGTGCTGTAATAAGTTTGTTAGGTCTTCTAATGCTTTATTATCTCAGGTTTCTTTGTGTTGATGCATTCCATCCCAGGCTGGACACTTTTATGATTATGTTGTTACAATTCTTTCATGTAATCTAATGTTCTAAAGATAGTAAGCCATAAAACCAGCCCACGGTTTGCAATTGAAGGCAAGCGTCAAAGGCTACATCGAAACAACTCATTTGCTATTTGAATTGGCCCTCAGTGTTCAGTTTTTATCACTAATCATATTGAATATTAAGCTTGTCAAGACAGTAATTTTATTCTGCTGTAAAATACTAAACTCTAATGTATGTTTGCTGCCTCTTTTAAACTCAGTTTGTTTCCTTGGATTTCAAAGCTGGTACTGGATTAAGGAGATGTCTTGTGGCAAATTATGCTGGTTATATAATGTATGACAACCGCTCTACAGTTAGATACTTAAAATAACAAATTATTTTTCTTGTTAATCTGGAATCTTGTCAGGTTCACTGAGATCAACTTATCTACTCAACATGAAGGTTCACTGGGAAATGAATGGTTTGGGGCTTGTGGACTCACTTTTATTATGGCATTTTTACATGCCTGGCAAATTGGTGCCATCAACTGGGGAGTCAAGAAGTGTGATATTGGGGTTTGGCTTCCTTTCCACATGTTTTCCCCATAGCATGGGCCTTGCATCCCAACAGAGGAAGCCAAAGGGTACTATCTTGAGGACAAATAGCATGGTGCCTCTCAGATTTGATCAGTCAAGAGGTCATAAAGTCTAGACCCAGAAGACAGCACCAATCTGCTTCTCCTCAAGAGTCTCAAAGAATTCTGGGGCTATGTTTTATTTGTTAAACAATTAAGCCCGACTCAAAGGCACATAACATGTTTTCTCCCATAGGTGGAATTGTGTGTGTGTGTGTAAAACTAGAAAGGGAGACATGAGTGCAGATTGTACAGATCTTAAAAGGGGTTGAGGGTGAAGAGGCAAAAGTTATGGAGAACTGTGACTTGAAAGCAGAAGAGAGGTTATTGAGTGGGAAGGAAGGCGATTAGTAAGGGGCCAGGAGGATGGGGGAATGTGGTGATCTAGTGTCTACCTAATTAAGTTTGCCTGAAAAATTAGAGGACAGAACCATCCACAGATTTAACCATAGAGTCAGGGAGTGGTAGAGATATGTCTGGATCTTTGTGAGTTCAAGGCCAAACAGATTTAGGTGGTGGCGGTACACACCTTTAATCCTAGCACTAGGAAAGTTAATGAGGAAATGAGATAGCTGGGTAGAGAAGAAGGAGGCAGAAGTTCAGCCCTTCATCTGTGCCTTCTTTGTGCTGAGGATAAGCAGCATGCAGTCTGAGGATTCCTGAGGAGTAGGCCGGGTGAGAAGTGGCTGCGGCTTGGTATTCTGTCTCGCTCATCTTTTGCTTTTTCCCCAATATCTGGCTCCAGGTTTTTAATTATAAGATCAAGTAGAATTAGTGTAATAGGGGGAGGGGGATAAGAATAAAATATGCCTGGAAACCCCACAATGCAACCCATTACTTTATATGTTAACTTAAACTTAATTAAAAAAAATCCAGTGATGCAGTCTTAAGTCTGGCCTCTATAAATGGAATTTTATGGGGACATTGAATTAAAATATCAACATTGTAAGACCACAAAAGTAGCTTTTATTATTGCTATTTTTATTATTAGACATCTTCAGATTCAAGTACTCTGGTTGAAATTATTCAATGAAACTGTCCCTAAGATATATAAATTTTTGTGGGGACTGCGTCCATGTTCCTCCCTCCATAGAACCAGGCAGCTGTGACCAGAGCACTTGGATAGAATCTGGGTCATGCTCTCAGCACCCAACACCACAGCTAAAGAAGTTGGGTTAAAGGGCTAAATTTGTTAAAGACTTGTCAGACAAATGCTGCCAGCTCCACCAGTGTGAGAACTGGAAATACTTCAATTCTTGCCAAGCGATTTCTCCAAAGCAATTTTAATGAGAAGCCTTTATGGTGTGCCTCTTTGCTTGAGTTATTTGGGGGTGTGGCTGGTTGAGCACGGGAACACCTAAGTGTCTTCCTGTGAATACAGTGGGGCCATTCATTGCCTTCCCAGGAAACATCTTTTATATAAGCTTGGATCCCATTCCGAGGCAAGACTTCAGAAACCATGTAATTTATGTCTCCTCCACTGGGGAAATATGCCAATGTTGAGGGTCCTACACAGATCTGAGAACAAAGGCCAGGGTTGGGGAGAACAGAGCTGTATTTCTTTGTAACAACCAGAAAAGTCAGCTTCCTGGTACAGCCTGTACAGTGGAACTGGAAAGGCCTTTCTGGTGCCCAGATGATCTAGGAGAGAAGAGAAATCGCCATTTTGTTTTCATTTTTTCGCTGATCCTCTACTGCTTAGAATTATATCTGCAGGAGCCTTGTAAATCTACAGGAAGAAGTGTCATTCAGGACGCTTGATTAACATCTGACATCTAGTCCATGGAATTCTGCAATCTTGGTTTGGGGTGGGATGGAGGATAAAAAAAAAATAACATGGATATTGTCTCTGGCCTTTGAGAACTTCCAAAGTATCAAAATGTTTATGACAGCCCCTAAAAGTAAAATCCTGTTACTTATATTTTCCAAGCCATTCATTTGTCAAAGACGTACATTTAATCTGGACTTTGAATGAGGAGATCATTCTGATCACAAGAAGGCATATTGAGTGTGTGGGGGTGCCAACCCCACACTTTGATTTTTAAGTTTTCTCTTCTCTTGTGTTACCATTCTCCTGGCAGTCTATTCTTTGAGCATAAAATGTGCCAACATTGGCAGAGAAACCTTTTTGCTTCCCTGTATAATGGTGGCAGAGTGTCATAGCCTGTGACAAGGTAGAATATAGCCAGCTTTGCCACACTTCTTTGTCAGGAAAAACCCATTGCAGCTTTTCAGGGGAACTGGAAAGAAATCCAAGTTGAAGCTATTATTACTTAGTGTGAATTAGTGACTCTGAAAAATTCATAATTATGAGTTACTGGCGCTTGGAGTCATATAAAATTTATTCACACACAAAAAAAATATTACGGCTCCTGAAATGTATTGTTCGGTATCTTCACACTTGAGTTTACATTGAGTCAACTACCAAATAAATCTCACATGGGTTTAAAGGGTTTCTTTTAATTTTAGACAATTTGGTCCTGATGGATTTCTATTTTAACAATTCTATTAAGTATCAGATCTCGAAAATGTAGCACATATGAAGAGCTAGCAGGCAACACTGTGTGTGTGTCTGTAGGACACTCTGAACTCTGAAGGAAATTTTTCTAGCACATCTGCTGTTTGGTGAACAGATTCTTCTCCTCACTGAATTTCAACATTGACCTCTGAGGTTCAGAAGTATCACCCTCACTCGCTTCAGCCTCTCTTTCTTCTCAAACAAGCTGACATTTCTCTTGCTACAAGGACACAAACTTTCGCATTATCTTTATTTTAACTATTGTTTTAAGTATCTGCTCTTTGCTTCAAAGCTTTAGATTTATTTCTTGATTTGTTTGAGACATTAATTTACAACTTTGTTTTTCAAGTTTTCTTTTCTTTTGTCTAAAATACTGAGAATTCTGCTTTCTTCTGGTGGGTTCTTCTCCCAGCCCTTTTCACAGATGGATCCTCACCATCTTTAGTTGACTTTAATTGATTTCATAAATTGGGTCATCTAATCCTTTTCCTTGGCTTCTGAATATCTCTCTCTCTCTCTCTCTCTCTCTCTCTCTCTCTCTCTCTCTCTCTCTCTCTCTCCTTCTCTTTCCTCTGCCATACAAAGCAATACTATAGGCTTTAATTACCTACTATAGACACACACTTAGGGTTTTGTGCATTTTTAAAAATGTTTTATATTTGTGTTGACTGACAGAATCAGATCAGAGGAAGGCAGCAGGCAGATTGAACCACAGGAACTATGTGCCAGAGGCATGTGAACAATTCCCAGAAAACTATCTTGTGATGTCTGTGGAAGGAGGAGACACTTACAAAGAATTAAGACCACGCCAGATGAGCCAGATGAGACCACCTAATGAAGGATGAAAGGCTAGGATTTCATCTCTATAATTAGAAAAACCAAGAAGCAAAAACATCAGGCATGGAAGAAATAATGACTCTAAATGAGGGTGGAGGACAAGATGAGATCACAAGGTTCCAGTCATAAAACCCAGGGTTTGCAAGCATGTTAACAATGATTTGGAAAGGGAAAAGAGGGTATCCATGGGGTGCCTCAAGAAACATGGCCCCCAGAAGATAAATGAAAGAGAATTTGAAATGGGGAAGTCTAGACATGGGTATATCCTAGTGAGATTCATCAAGAGGCTAGATTCACCTACCTCTGCACAGAATTGCTCACCTGAGGTAGCAAGGCCTACAGGGTGATGTAAAGAAGTTGATGATGTCTGAAGGTGAGAGTCAAAAACCTGAATCTGATCCTCAAAGCTAGTCTCTGTAAAGGAGTTGGAGGGCCAACCTTTTCAAGGGCTCATGCTTTACGCTGCTGGTTTCCATTTTGCAGAGCTCTATGTTGTGGGGGCAACTACCATAGGGCTTCTTTCTCTCTATACTGTGTGGTTCCCAGTTGATGAGAACTGTGGGGACCATAGGCCTTAAATGGAACACTGTATGCAGAAGCACATAGTGAGCAAGGTGTGAGCCTCACATGAAGTACTGCATGTAAACGCACTGTGAGAAGAGGTGTGAGCCTCACATAAAGCATTCTATGTAGAAGCACACAACGAGCAGAGGTGCCTGAGGTGTGTGCTGTCTCTGAACTGAGACTGGTTTTGTAGGATTGTCCGGGTGCCTTCATTTCTCACCCTTCAGTTTCTTCGAGTTAAAATCAGCTCACACTGTAGCACTGAAGGGTCAGAGAGGACACATTCCCCAACAGACAGCCATTTATTCGGTGAGCACTTAGCCTCTGGACCTGGGTTAAACACTGGTGAACTGAGATGGAGACTGGCCGGGAAAGAGAGGACCCATGTTTCTCAAGACAGACAATCAAGTGCCTTGTGAGACTCACAGAAAAAAAACATTATTAAGGTGCAAATATAAATTTGCAGATGAGAAAGGAGTTTTGTCATGAGATAATTATAATAGGTTTCAAAAATTAAAATCTGACAACAAACTACCTTAATCATCACAGAATTCAAGGCAGACATAAACAACAGAATTATGACCATTAAATAGTTGCATAACAACCCATTAAGTTTTCTACTCTATATAATGGCTATATGTCTCTGAGCAGATTTCCGTATAATGACTACTTTTCATGTCATTTTCTCCTTATATTTTACTTAAGTTTTTACAACTTTAAATTTTCTTTCACAATTACGTGCATGTGTGTACGTGCACACGAGCACACACACACAGTATTTCTGTCCCCACTATAATTCTATAATCTCTCCCCATCTTGCCCAAGTTTCTCTCCTAATTTCATGTGGTTTAAAAGAAAAAAAAAAAAAAACATTTGTTGCCTGTGTGAACATGAGTGGGGAGTTATTTACTTGAGCAAGGGCAACTTAGCAGTGGCTACACCAGCAGGGGATGCCACCCTTTCCCTCCAGCAGCATTAACTGCCTATAGCTTCTTAGGGAGGGTGTGGTCTGATAAGCCCCTCCCCATCCATAATGGATAGTGATGGGCCTAAGTCTATTTAAAAAGGATGGGAACAGGATGCAACTTTGCTCTAGCACAGGCTGTGGAGGTTACTTCGTGCCAGGTGTGATGGACCAGGTGACTCACTCAGCATCTCATATATTTAAAAAGTGTAAAAACTATACTTCATGGTAAACCTTGCTCACCTACCTTTCCTCATAATCCTAGTATGAGGCTCAAGTGGCTGTGCTTATTGACCCTGTCTCTCATACTCCTCTCCTGAGCTTTGCATATGGGGTGACTAGACCTCAAGGGCATTGGCCTATTCCTGGAAACCTTTCCTCTGCCGGGAAGCAAATGCTGGTTAATACATTGAAATGCTAATAGAGTTCAAAAGCATGTTCCATAAACCCTAATCAAGCGTTCTTCCAACATCATTTACCTGATGTGAGCTCTGAAATGCTCTCAGCTGCCAAAACCAACACGAGGACTCATGGCAAAGGAGACTAGTGACTGGAGAAAGAGACACAACCCATGATAGTTAAATTAGATGACACATGACAAGTTTACAGGGATCTATGACTTCCTATACATATGAGACTCAGGGCCTTAAAAGCGGCCTGGAAGAAGGAAAGGTTTTCATGAGTACGTGTTTTTCAGTGTAATCCACTTCCAGAGAGGCAGACTGATAACTTGTGGAGTGAATATAGACAGCAGCACACTTTGATACAAGTCCTGACAGACACAGAGACATTTTTAAGGAGGTTCCAGTGAGCCCAGCAGAAAACAAAAGAAGGAAAATTAAGGGGGAAGGAGGGGACTCAGTTGGAAGTGTCCTAGAGAATTCCAAACAAGGGCCCGTTAACTGCTGTTATGTATTATAGCGAATGCAAGCAGATGAAAACATGAGAATCTATTACATCTGGCATTTGAGACCCCGTGTGGTGACTTTCGTCATTGGGTTTCAGTGATGTGGTGTAGTGTCAATTCTGATCTCAGTGGGCTGCAAGCAAACTGACTAGAGCAGCGTTGAGTGTGAGTCTATTCTTTCAGCAAGGACATTTGAGAAAAGACGAGGGTACTGCTGGGGCTATAGGAAAGCTTAAAATGAGGGAATCGTCAGGAATATTGTTTCAAATTAAGGAAAAGTGTAATCAAGAATGTTAATTAAGAATATCTATAAGAAAGTAGTTAAAAGTGAAAGGCTTATATGACAAGAACTTTAAGTCTTTAAAGAAAAAAATTGAAAAAGATATCAGAAATGGAAAGACCTCCCATGCTCATGGATAGGTAGGATCAACATAATATAAATGGCATTCTTACCAAAAGCAATCTACAGATTCAATGTAATTCCCACCAAAATCCCAATACAATTATTTACAGACCTTGAAAGAACAACACTCAACTTCATGTGGATAAACAAAAAACCCAGGATAGCAAAAACAATCCTTACAATAAACAACTTTTTGGAGGTATCACCATCCCTGACTTTAAGTTCTACTGACTAGCTACAGTAATAAAACAGCTTGGTATTGACACAAAAATCAACACTTGGACCAATGGAACTGAACTGAAGACTGATCTTAATCCACACACCTATGAACACCTGATTTTTGACAAAGAAGCCAAAACTGTACAATCGAGAAACGAGAAAGCATCTTCAACAAATGGTGCTGGCACAACTGAATGCCAACATGTGGAACATGTCAAATAGATCCATATTTATTGCCGTGCACAAAACTCAAGTCCAAGTGGATCAAAGACCTCATCAAAAATTTAGCTACACTGAACCCGATAGAAAAGAAAGTGGGAAACAGTTTTGAGTGCATCGGCACAGGAGATCACTTTCTAAATATAACACAAGTAGCACAGACACTGAGAGCAACAATCAATAAATGGGACCTCCTGAAACTGAGAAGTGTCTGTAAAACAAAGGGCACATTCAATAAGACAAAATGACAGCCTACAGAATGGGAAAAGAACTTGACCAACCCCACATCTGACAGAGAACTGATTTCCAAAATATATAAAGAACTCAGAAAACTGGAGATGAAAACACCAAACAATCCAATTAAAAAGCAAGGTACAGATCTAAATAGAGAATTCTCAACAGGAGAATCTCAAATGGCTGAAAGACATTTAAGGAGTTGTTCAACATCCTTAGCCATCAGAAAGATGCAAATCAAAAGGATTCTGAGATACCATCTTATACCTGTCAGAATGGCTAAGATCAAAAACACTGGTGACAGCTCGTATTGGAGAGGATGTGGAGTAAGAAGAACAGTCCTCCTCTGTTGGTGGGAGTGCAAACCTGTAAAGCCACTTTGAAAATCAATATGGTGTCTTCTCAGAAAACTGGAAATCAATCTACCTCAAGACCCATTGATATCACTCTTGGGCATATTCCCAAGGGATGCTCAATCATATCACAAGGACACTTACTCAACTATGTTCATAGTAACATTGTTCATAATAGCCAGAACCTGGAAAAAATCTAGATGCTCCTCATTTGAAGAATGGATAAAGAAAATGTGGTACATTTACACAGTGGAGTACTGCTCAGCTGTAAAAGACAATGACATCATGAAATTTGTAGACAAATAAATGGAACTAGAAAAAAATCATCTTGAGTGAAGTAACCCACTCAGAAAGACAAACATGGTATGTACTCACTCATAAGTGGATACTATATGTAAAGCAAAGGATAACCAGACTACACCCCACAGCTCCAGAGAAAATAGATAATAGGGAGGATCCTAAGAGGGATGCATGGGTTGTTCTGGAAGGGGGATTAGAGGAGATCTCCTAAGTAAACTAGGGTAAGGGCAGTAGAGGGAAAATGAGAGGGGATGAGAACAAGAGGAATCAGAATGGTCAAGCTGGGGGATGGATGAGATAGAAGAGCAACGAAAGAGATTTCTTGATAGAGGGAGACATTACGTGGTTAGGGAGAAAGCTAATGCTAGGGAAATTCCCAGGAATCCACAAGAATGACCCCAGCTTAGACTTTTAGCAATAATGGAAAGAGTGCCTGAGCTGGTCTACCTCAGTAATCAGATTGGTGACTACCCTAACTGTCATCAGAAAGCCTTCATTCAGTAACTGATGGAAGCAGATGCAGAGATCCACAGCCAAGCACCAAGCTGAGCTCTGGGGGTCCAGTCAAAGAGAGGGAAGAGGGCTTGATTATATGAGCATGAGGGGTCAAGGTCATGATGGGGAAACCTACAGAGACAACTGAACAAAGCTAGTGAGAATTCACAAACTTTAGATGACAGCTGTGGAGCCTGCATGGTACCAGACTAGGCCCTCTGTATGTGGGAGACAGTTGTGTAGCTTAGTTTGTTTGAGGGGCCCCTGGCAGCGGAATCAGGATTTATCCCTGTTGCATGAGCTGGCTTTTTGGAGCTCATTCCCTAGATTAGGACACCTTGCTCAGCCTTGATGTAGGGAGGAGGGACCTGGTCCTGCCTGAGTTGAATGTGCATGATGACTCCTCATGGGAGGCCTTACCCTTTTGGAGGAGAAGGTTGGGGTGGGGCGCGAGGAGGTATGGGAGGAGGAACTGTGGTTGGCATGTAAAATAAATTTAAAAATTCTCAAATAAAAAAAAAGGGGCAGGGAGGAAAAGTGGCTCAGTGGCAAGCCATTTCCTGGTCTGAGCTGAGGGCACAGGTCTCGCTCATCATTCTTCTCCTCTCATCCATGATCCTTGAGGTCTTCAAGTTCTGTTACCAACAGCAGCCAAGTGAGCTCGTGAACATTTTCTCAGGAGACACCTATGCTCCTCCTCATTCGCAGTGTCACCCCAGGCTTGGTCTATGCCATGCCCAGAGTCAAGAGTCCTGCTGTTCATATTCTCCTTTTCCAATTTCCAACGATGTTCACACCCTCTGACCTTTACTCTTCCTCCTTGCCCCGCCCCCCTCCTCTGTGTGTGATGGAGCAGTGGCTATGCAGTTAGCTTCAAAGACACAACTTTAAAATAAATGCCTAGTTCCTGTGCCATGGGGTAAACATGACTCACCCTACCGTCTTCATACAAGATGTTTGATCTTTTTCAGAGGTGACTAATCATCTAAATATTTGGGAGTCCATGGGTAAATTTTGACAATGTCAGAAATGGACCTGTTTATATCAGGATGAGCATGCTTGGATGGCTGTTGATACCTATCATTACTGTTTCCCTGGTAACTACTTCTAAGACATTGATTTACTGAAAGAACATAAGCCCTAGCCTTTGATTGAAATGCAGAAGAATATAGAAAATCTGAAGCAAACACCTGATACCTTTAGTGAGAACCAGATTTGGTTGTCTGGGTCTGTAGTTTGAATTTCCTAAGCAGGGCAGAATCAGCCTCAGTATTTTCTACTGATTGTGAAAAGGCACCATAATAAATTGAGTTGCTTCAGACAGCACAGAATCCCCAGACTGTGGTTACAGCCCTGGTGGGTCAGCTTGGGATGAGTAACACTGCCCGGCAGTCAGCAGGTACATTGTGCTGGGATCCAGAAACACTGAGAGCCAACAAGAGAATGTCTTAATCCACCAAGTAAACATATCACAACCTTCAGTGGATACATAAAGGACAGACAGCCCAGCACATTAAACTAAGCTCAGAAACTGAGTCTGTCAAAGGTTAGGGTTAGGGTCTAGCATCCTAGGGATTCCTGAGCCTGGCCCTCTGCCTGGTCATCCTTGGTCAGAAAGTTCTACTGTCTAGCCCTACGGGAGAGTAGGATGCAGTGGCAAAAAACACTCTGCAGCAGGTTTCTAGGGATATGATCAAAGCCTGGGCCTCAGAAAGCAAGTTAAGTTCTACAAGCAGAAACACATCACTGGGGAAGCATGGTTTTATATTTTAACAAAAGCTCCTTTAAAAAGTGTCTTGGTTTTTCAAAATGCTACCTCTTGCAAAGTACATTGACACAGGGGCGCCAGACAGGAAAGCTCTTTGATACAATTATGCTTGTTCTAGAAGGATGAAGATTGGGAAGATGTGGGTGGGAGCTGTGTTTGGTCACAGTCCTAGCAACTGCACTTTGATCATTGTTGAGAACAGGGCATAAACACTCTACCTTCAATCCCTGGCCTCCAACAAAATTTTGTTAATAAGTCTCACCTGCCCTATTAATGATCAGCAAATGGTTGGAACTCTGTCCAGGAGGCCGAGACATTATGACAAGTACCAGCAAACAGCTGATACCGTCCAACTAAAAATAGAGCTTTGGAGTGAGTCAGGCTCAATTTCTCATGTTTTCCTGGCATAATGCAGTGCTTAGGAGGTCTAACTTTATTATGTAAAAAGAGCTTTACTGCACAGACTCTGTTCTGTAGGAGTTGAACACGTTCACACTCCCATCTCCAAGGCCCAGTGGGTACCCAACATGACTGGCTTCCTAAGCCTATCTGTGCTCCTGACCTTCACCCTCTAGGCTAAGTTACCCATAAACCAAAAGATGCTTTGGAAAATGTCAAGTATATTGTTTCATGAAATTTTCTCTTTGTACTATTCCCGCCATATTCCTCTTTCACAAGATGGATGCAATTAAAAAGTAAAAGAGTTTATGACTTCTGCATAAATTAACCCCAGGATACCCAATGGTAGAAGTGGCAAACTGAAGACCCAAATATTTCTCTCCAAGATGTGTCAATGTACAGAATGCATTTTTACAAGTGAGCTTAATTGACAGGATGACTTCTTAGATAAGACCTACAACGTTGCACAACTATGTCGTTCATTTAAATTAGACTTGTTTTCTATGTAATTCACTAGTCAGTGTTTTCTACTCAGTGGCTTTGCTTATCTTAATCAGTTCTGACAACATATCAGCCCAATAGAACATGCCTGAACTGCATTCTTAAGGCAATGGTCCCAAATGAAACTGTTCCCCTTGGATCCAGATGAACTATATGCTCTCTCTTGGCCTACTGTTTTGTAATTAATATCTGAGGCAAATCAACTTGCCTAAAGAAAGCATCATTTGGCTCATAGTTTTGGAAGTTTACGTGTTTAGTTAGATGGATTCATTGCTTTTGGGAAGATGGCAAGGGAACACATGTTGGGAAAAGGAAATGAGGACAGAGCTCAGAGCATACTTATGGAAGTCACAGGACAGAGTGATGGACAGTTTATGAGGCTATAGATAACCTGGGGCCATAGCTTTCTGACCCCCTCAGCCCTCCACCCACTGTGTCTGAGGTGCTGGTCTCCTGTGCCCTGAACAGACAGGCTCCCCTTCAGGTCTCAGAGTCAACCATGCCTTTACCCAGAACACCCCAGTACAGTCAGGTGCTTCGGCTTCCTCTCAGACAGAGTTTCTGCTTAGTGGCTCCCATCCAACCCTAAGGCATCCCCTACTTCATCCCTCCATGACCCCCTTTTTCCTACTCTTTTCCATGTTTATCTTCTATCTTTACTGGGGAGCACCCATACCAACACTAGGTAACTGTAATTCATATACAGTTAATTAACAGTTGCTTGTTAATACATTGCATACTGCATTATGTGTATTGCCTGATGTCTACCTCCATGTTTCAATAGTAAATGCCCTTTATGAGGGCAAAGATATTTATTTGTTCTAGGAACTTACCTTTGGTGCCTAGAAGCGGAATGAGTGACAAGTAGTGGCTTTGCCAAAGGAAAGAATGAGGAATGTTGGGCAGGTCTGAGAAAACAAGAAAAATGGGACCCAAGCGAGACCGCCAGCCTGGTGCTTCAGGAAGAGCCTTGGACAGCAGTTATGGAGATGGAGAGGGCAATGATAGGGGCGGGGTAGATAAAGGACAGAAATAACACAGCCTGTGGTGCCTACATCAGAGAACAGACCCATAGTTTCACATGAAGTTTAGACCGGAAGTGAGGGCATCGTGTGTTTACCATGCTGCTATAAGAAGACAATGCTTGGGCAATCCTGGTGGGCTGCATGGAGTTGCAACTTAAGAGGGCAGGATGTGACCTGCAGTGAATCCAAATTCATGCAATGACTCGCTGTTCTGAAAATGGGGACACAGTGTTCTGTGCACCCTGTTGGAAGGAGGTAATATTTTTGTCCAATCTAAACCTGTAAGTCAGAAGAGTCAAAGGTGCCAGATGGAGATAAGAGAGGAAAGGAAGTGGGGGAACTGAGGTAAGCCAGGGTAACAGGAAGAGGGCGACAGGATGAAGATAGCCCCTTGCTGTGGAGAGGCCACAGGCTGGGCCAGCCTCAGAGAGAACGCCACAGTCCTAGGGCTGTGGGACAGGAAAGGGCAAAGGGAGGGGGCTTACGGGAAATTAAGAGCCCAACAAGCCCCGTTATAGAAAGACCTGCCGGAAGGGCATTTGCTGGAGGAGGGAACAGCGGGAACCTGAGACAAGCCAGAAAGCCAGAAGTCAGAGAGCAGAGGGGAAGAGAACGCCCGAGGGCAGTCAAGGGTGAGGTTAAATCCGTTTCTAAGACACTCCAGGAGAAGGAAAACATGCCTGCCACTGACGGAGCTCAGAGAGGAATCCGAGAAACAACAGCAAATGAAAGTCAACGATAGTGAATCTTTTGGTCTAGCAATGGTGACACATTTCACAGTATGTGTGGAATTCGCTTGGTGATGGGTCATTAATTCATCTGTTGGGCTATGCCCTGTCGTATGCAACGAGACTGTCTCGTGATGATAGAATGTGGGGAAATGGAGCCACCAGCAGAAACAGGCCTCCATTAGAGCCACAGGTACTCGCCCCAAGATTAAGTCGTATTTGTCCCTGTGTGTGAGAGAGAAGGAGAGACAGACAGGCAGAGACAGAGAGACAAAGACAATGCTAACAATTTTGAGGATGGCTGTGCAGAAGCCAGTTACTGAAAGATTCAGATGTCTCTTCCTTCCCGAAATATGAGACTTAGTCACTGGACTAGACCAGCCTACTTGGCTTGGTGTTGACATCAGCATAGGTAACATAAGGGACCCCAAAACTGTGAAGAGTGGTCTGCTAAAGCCTTAGGTCTTGACGGGAGACTTAAATGTAACCAACAAGATTGGCTAATAATTTAGTTGAGAGTTCCATAGTATAAATCATCCTGAGCCCTCTTTTTTCATAATATATACATATATACACCTGTTATATGTATACACACATGTATACGTAGCATCTGTGTACACACACACATACACACACACTTTATGTATAGTGTTGTAATGGGAGCACTAAGACGAACATGTGAAAAAGCTGGTTTTCAGCCTTTCTTTATCTGGGTTAGGGTTAGGGCTTCATCTGATGAACTGAGCATACACGGTGGGGTACAGGAGCCTCTGATGTACGAAAGACCAGGAGGTAGATCCTATAGAAAAGGAAGTATCTTATAAAGGATCACACATTTTTGTGATTTGGGGTTTTGGCACTTTCTCTCAGTTTACTAGTGCTATCTTTGGGCATGCTTTTCCTTAATAAATGATTTCTTTGCATGACTCTGGACATTTCAAACCTTCCTCTGGTGCCCATTCCTTCCCACAAAGCTAGACTGCTTTTATAAGTTTTGACCCAAAAAAAGTGTAACTTTTCTTTTTCCTTCTTTCTATTTTGATTTCTTTGGACACTGTCTGAAAGCATACACACTGTGGGTCTGCTCACCCTTTCTCTGAAATTGCCCTCCACTTCTGTGTGACTGTTCACTTATGTCCATAGCTGAGCCTACTGCTTTTATGGACTCTAACTTAGACGAAATGATGGAAACCTTCCTCTTCTCTACATCCTCCCTCAGCAGCTGCTGAGGTTTTTATTGTGTTAGCTCTGTTTCTTTCTCAACCTCTAATCAAATTTCCTAGGAGATTTCTTTAGAGTCTGTTTCCCCTTTAATTAATTTATTTTTCCTTGAGACAGGGTCTCATTGGGTAGCCCTGGCAGGTCTGGAACTCATCATATAGACCAAGGTGACCTAGAACTCTTTAAGATCTAGCCACCTCTGATTTCACCAGAGTGCTGAATTAATGTCCTTCATAAATGAGACAAGGACAGAAAGGAGAAGTTGGATGCCCTAGTAACAGTGCATCCTCTCTTTTCCAGATCAGAATTTGCCTACTTCCTAAAATTTATTTTGAACTACTCCAGATCAATACTCTATAGCACATTAGTTGTCATTAATGGCTAAAAACAGACCCCAGCAAAAGTTGAGTCCTGTGATACAGAGGTGTTCACAGTTAGGGTAGAACAAGGTGACATATCTCAGTACTGAGGACCTTTGAGTGGTCTGTCTAGCCATATGCTTTGTTTTGTTCGCTCTTCATGGGTGGTTTTATTATATATAACCTTGAATTAGACTGCCTCAGAGCTGTAAATCAGGAATGTATTAAGATATTTTCCATAGCAACACACATATAGTATAGTGATATATTACTAACTGGCAAAATTGTGACTTCTGGGTCACAGGAGCTAATCCCTTATTTCCCAAGGAGTGATAGTTCAGAACTAGATAATTCAGCATTTGAGTTGACAATATAAAACACAACTACTTCCAAAACAGAGGACTCCTCATTCTCTGAACAATCACGGTTCTTAAACTAATTCTAAACCACTTCAGACACTCATACTCCTAGAGGGATTTTAGGACTAGAAAGACCAGACACTCTGCTCAAAGCCAAGGTACTTGCATGAGACAGGAGCCTCCAACCATGTCTGGATATCTAGCTATTGGTGTTTATGCAGCTGTCCTGTGAAGGTAGATGCGGAAACCGACACCAGCTAAACCCAAGAGACACCTGGGAACTCCACCATGGGACTTTCAAGTAAAAACTACAATTTCAGGTAGAGAATTAACGGGAAAACGGCATTTGTTATTGCTGTTATGTTCAGGCTTTAGTTTACATTCCCTGATGAGGTGGCCTGAGGCAACAAGGCTCCATGAGGCTGTAATCATGCCTTGAAGAGACTAAAATGCTACATAAACACGTGGCAAATTAGAAAAACACTAGTCTGGGAACAGGAAATCCTAGTCCAGTCCCTAATTCTTCCAGTAACTTGCTGTGGGCCTTCTACAAAGTTCCTTTCAGCCTTCAACCTCGGTTGTCTGTGACCTGTGGAACGCAGATGCTGGTAAATGATTCCCTTGCCTTCAAGTTTTGAATATGAAAGCTTTATAGCTCTCTGTCTCTGGCTGGGTAACTTTGGACCTGTGATGCTGTGGAACAGGCTTTGTTTACGCTAGCTTTATTTGGCATAAGTTTTTATAAAGTATCTTCTTCTGCTGTCCAAAATGTGCCAATTTGGACAATAATTGTAGTTATTCTATGCTAAATTGATGTTTGTTCCTTGTATTTTGGTTGGATCAGATGCAAGAAAACTCCTACCTTGGTCCTGCCAATTGGAGACTAGGGGCACACTTGAGGACATTAGAGGCTATCTGTTCCTAGTTGCTTGGGATCTTAGCTGGAGTCAAGTTTCTGGTCCATCAACCTGGTGCTTACCTTGGACCTAGAATAGGAAATGTCTTGAGATTGAGGATGAGAAACAATTCTGCCTTGCTTCTTCAGCTCTCAATAAAAGAAATTACATCAACTCGACTGAGAAGAGAAACATTTATCTAATATAGAGAAAATATCATTTAATTTAGTGCGAGTGATTTAAGAACATTAGCTGTCATAATAAAGTCATTCTCTAGTCCTATTAGATTGGATGCCTTATTTTATTGAATTACCTACACTCATAACATAATTACATCAGTGCTGATGGAACATAACAAAAGTTGATTTAAAAATAAAGAACTAAAAATGTTAGATTGAAAGGTGAGATGATAATAAGGGCTTTAGTCAGCCAGTGAGAGCCTCTAGTATAGATTCTTTCATGTTCTTGCTGTCATAAAAGAAAGGCACGGGGCTGGAGAGATGGCTCAGAGGTTAAGAGCATTGACTGTTCTTCCAGAGGACCCGAGTTCAATTCCCATCAACCACATGGCAGCTAACAACTGTCTGTAGTTCCAGTTCCAGGCAAACACCGAGGCAAATAATTAAATAAATAAATAAATAAATAAAAGTGTTTAAAAAAAACCATATCAATGGTTAGAAATGAAACTAAGCCATTTCGGTAATTATGTTAAACAGAAATCAGAAAACAAAGGTGACTGAGATTTATGGGCTGTAACCATCACCTGAATGTGGGAGCCCTCCTGAGCATTTCAGCTGCTCCCAAATATATTCAAAGTCATGAAAACAAGAATAGTGTCCTTTTGAGTCATAAACTGACATTCAGTAAAGAGCCAGCTGTGTGCTTGCTGTAAACATTACTTAAAGGAGTGGGAAGGAAGCCACTGAGTAAGTTTGGTGAAATGGAAGGGAATTTTCCTGAGGAGAAAGAAACTGTCAATAGAGGCCCAAGAGGAAAGAGATGTATTTTGACTTCTTCCTCTTTCTGTGGTTCAACCTCTACAAGGAAATTTACAAGCTAGGAAAATATTAGTCTGAAGCTTTCCAAGGGATGAGTAAACAGGATTCCTTCAAAAAGGGACACATGCTATTCCTGACAGTGGGCAGGTGACATGGTAGTACCTTTAGCAGCTTACCCGTAGGAAGAAACAGCAGAGGCAACATTAATCCCAGAAACTGCTGATCCATCAAAAATACTAAGGCACGGGACTTAGGGTGACCAAAGTTTTGCTGAAAGTAGAATTATTTTAGTCTCACACAGAATATTCAAATGTTCAGGTTTTGCCCATACTAGGAGAGTTCTTAGAATGTGGGATTTTCAGTCCTAAAACTGGGAAAGTCCCAGACACATAAGGCTATGTTAGTAAGCTTGGCCCCACCTCACAGGTATCTGGATCTTAACATCCACTGGGATTCCCAGGGTGGAGTCCTCAGGCCAAAAGCAGCAGCAGCAATATCTCAAAACCTGTTAGAGATAGTTTCTTGGAACCCAACCCAAACCTACTAAGTCACACCCTCTAAAGATTGAGCCAAGTGTATTCTAATTAATTTTCCAAATCACTTTAATACCATGGACATGATAAAGTTTTGAGATACAATGAGCAACAATGACACTTATTTTTACTTATTCCAAAGGATGGGGGAGGGAAATCAATGTATAACTAAACAGCTTTAATTTCTTTAGGACACATAAGCTAGTATTTTTGCAGCCAGGTTGTCCCTGTCATTAAAATCCCCCGAGTTCTGCATCACTGACTTCTGACTGCAAGGAATGAGAAGTAAGAGAAAAGATGTTACGGCTGACTGGATAGTTTAACTGGAGAAGGAAGTTGCCTCATCTTTAGGTTTTGAGGAAAGGGTGAGATTGTGTCAACCAAGAGGGTGATGAAAATTTAATATCCTCTCTGCTTTTGCAAGATGTCAGTCAGTCACTGTACATCCCAGAACTGAACTTGGGCGGGAAGTTTATGGACAGGCTGGTAATGCCGCTGTCTGGAAGCTACTAGAATCTCCTAAGTTACCACTCTTTAAGTCTATCCAACAATCTCAAAAACTCTTCCTCACAGACACTCTGGCTACCAGAAAAAGAAAATTAGGATACATTGTATAATCCATGACCTTTGTGTAGAACTTTGAATATTTAAAATTTCAATTTTGGATAGTGCAAGCATTTATTTTATTCCACAATATTGAAACCTCTCAAGCATCTCCTAAGATTTTTTTCAGTGAAAGGCTGCATTTATGCCAGAGGTGGAGAAAGCCAAGAGAAATATCATAATGATGAATGTAAATTCAAGTAGTTATTAAATTGCTCTTGTTGCCATTATTCCGGGGGAGTTTTAAGAATATGAGAAAGTGACCAAGGTGCTATGACTTGATTGTTTTTCAATTACTTGATTTTTGAATAAAAATATCATCAGACTTGCCAAAAATTCCAATATGAGGCCTCCTGAAGACCATTCCTTCCTCACAGTCAAAATTAGCTTCCACAGGCAGCACCTTTCTTGTTTTTTGTCTCATCATGAAGTGCTAAAGATCAAGCCATTTTCCTGTTAAGTCTAAGCAAGACAGACCCCACTGATGTTGACAGAGCGCTGACTTCTGTGGCAGGTGAAGGCACATAGGTTTTCCATTATGTGAATGCGATATTAGAAGGGCTATTGAAATACTTTTGTGCTATTGAAACCTTGGATAGACTTTACGTTACAAAAATGATACTTTTCAACATTATGCATATTTATATCTTCTGTGTGTTTGTGTCTCATTCTAGCAGGCTAGGCAGGCTACGTTAAGTAGTATTAAAACAGTATGTTTTAGTTGTTCTAGCCAGTGGGTTCAGTCAGCAATCTTAAAGGTATTTGATAACTATGTGTTGAACCTTTCTAAAGGATCATATTATTTTCCATTGCAAATGTTGAACTTTCTTTGGCTGAAAAAGATAAATCACACATACACACACACACACAAAAAAAAACCATGACACATTGGGAATTCCTAGAGCTTATTACTCTATTAAAAAAAATAAAAAGTAGAAATGGTATCTTTATTTCAAATTCCCAATTGCAGTCTAAAAACTTTGGCATAAATTAATAACCCCTTGTGGCATCACAAAGAAGTAACGAGTCACCTTTCTGTTACTACAGCAGATACTTGATCTAAATAAAATTTAAAAAGAGATTGGTTTGAGTTGACTTATAGTTTCAGACATTTTAGTCCATGAATTTGCTTTGGGCCTGTGTCAGCACAGTATAGCCCAGTAGAAACACATGGTAGAATACCCATTCATCTCAGGGGTGCCACAGGGTAACAACAACTTAGAGTCTCATAATCATCTTTGGGGATAACCCCCCTCCATGTGAATACCAGTAATTTGTCTTCATCCCGCCAGGTTTCACCTCATAACATTCAAGCACCTTGCAACAGTGTACCCAGCTGGAAACCAAGTCTTTATTACAGAGATCTTAGAAAGTCACTAAAACAAATAATTACATAGGTTCATACTAAGTGCTAATACTAAGAGTCCAGATAAAACTCTGGACTCCAAGACTGTTCCTTGTTTTTGTTCTAGTCTACCTTTTCTGAGCTCTAAGTCACATACATTTGTGTCTCTTCTTAGACAACAGAGTTGAGTTTGGAAAACAAACACAGACTACTGAGTGGTTGGTTGTGAACACACTCAAGGCACAAGACTCACCTGCTAGTGTGACCAGCTTTTTTGTTGCTGTTCATGGTATAGAAATCCCAAGTTGGTGGGAGGGGGAAGGAACCTTGAATAAGGATATACAATGACAGAAAATGTGACTTCTTTATTCATAATAATAATTTAAAAAAGACTGTTAGAAAAAAAAAGAAATCCCAAGTATTTAAGGAGCTACCTGGATTGGTTTTCCATTATTCCTCTTTCCTTTAATCTGAGACAATGAAAGAAGAAAACCAACACTTTTTGAAGAGGACACAGAAAATTCAACATTGAATAAGCCCACCCTACAGAGGGAATGCATCACTATCATTTATATGGAAGAGAATGGACCAAAATGTCAGCTGGGACCATCATGGTTCTCTACCACTGGTAACACTGCTGAGTGTGAACTTCCAGCTGGGAATGAAACAGAAATCTCCATGAACCCATCACATGGGTCTCTGCCTTCAAGAAGCTCCACCTCATCACAGTCTAAGGCAGTGCCCTTGTGACCTCTCTATTCATGGTCCTCAGTCAGAAGAGACTTCTATCTTGGTCTAGAAAATCATCAAGTTCAAATCAGATTGGCCACTGCTTGCTTGTTGGGTTTTCTATTCAGCAACTGAAATGTCAGACACAGATTCTCCACTTTGAATTCCAAAATGCATCACTCCTCAGAATAGTGAACATTGCTGTGCACTCATCTGTCCACTGTTTGGTTTTGTCTTCTTATTTATGGACCCCATGGTAGGATGTCACTGTGTGGCCGCTGAAGACTGGGATTTCAGCTTTTCTCATCAGAACTAATGGATAATAAATTCCACAAGATGCAGAGTTTTCTGAAACCTCAAGATTCTGGATCCTTTCTCTCACTTCCTTAAGTATGTATGCTACACCAACCAGCGTCCAGAACAATAACTTTGAACACAACAAAATTTAGTTTATTTTACATATTCAAGATTCTCTTTTACAGTTTTTCTTAAGACTTCTTATGCCTAAAACCAGTCATACCCTTAGAAGTACCATAAGCTTCTAGAAGAAACCATATCAGATGTATCCATTGTTCCTATGAGACAAACCAGTGTGTGGAGAATTTGGCTATAGCGACCAGACCTCTAGAATCCAGCAGTCCTGTGAGACTCCTTATTTACATGGACCAAGTTTTCTCTTATTGTCAATCCTAATGAGATATTATAAAATAAAGTTTAAGTTTTCTAACAATGGATTACAAACTGAAAAGATATATTTCTCTAATAAGATGATTCATACATTTAGATTGTGAGGAAGAGAAAAGAGGAGTAGAAGCTGATGGTTGGTAAGTACTTACTGGGTGTAAGGAGATTTATATGTTGTATCACGTTTAACTGTTAGAGAAATAGTGTTAAGTGGTTATTTCTATTCTCACATTGAAGTTGAGAAAACCAGAGCTCAGAAAACATGAGAATCAAAGATATAAAGCTCATAACCAAAGCAACTGGGACTCAAACCCAGATTTATGTATTTCCAAAATTGCTCTTATTCTTTCTGGGTATGAGGGAGGCTAATTACAAACACCCCCTGCACCTCTTCCAGAGTTTGAACTCAGGTGAGAAATGACACAGAGACACACAGTGATAAAGACCAGAGCAGTAGTTTTCTTACAAAAATAACTAGGAAATAGGCTTGAGGTGTGTGGCCAAATCTATCATTCACACAGAGTTAGAAATCCATGCCTTGGGAGGTTGTCGTGACACTGCACAGGCATGGTCAGAGACAGCAAGAGGAGCCTTACCAAGAGCCAAGAGAAAGTGCGTGTGAGAGGCACAAGCTGTTGATGGGGAAATGGAGACACAAAGCCAAGTGTGCTTAGTTCTGTGGAGATGCTGATCAGGACCTTCCTTCCTGTTCTTCAGAGGAGGAGTAAATGAGGAAGAAACTGGGCCTGTGTGAGGAAAGGATGTTCTTCCCTTCTGGTATGGCTTAAAACTATCTAAGGAAGGGATAGTGTGATAATTATTGTGCTCAACCTGTAGATCAGTTCAGTGATTCAGTCATTTTAACAACATTCTTTTGATGCACACATAAGGGAGTGTGTGTGTGTGAGAGAGAGAGTGTGTGTGTGTGCGTGTGTCAGTGTGTGTATGTGTCAGTGTGCATGAGTGTGTTTTCTGAAATTTTTCAATGTGTTTTATAATTTTAACTATAAAGAATCTTTAGTTTCCTAGTTAAATCTGTCTTTAAATATTTTGGACTTGGTTTTGAAGAGATAGCTCAGTGGTTATAGTACATACTACTCTTCCAGAGCACCAAAGTGCAGTTTCCAGTACCCGCACCAGGAAACTTACAACTGCTTGGAACACCAGCTTTCTTGAATCTGGAACCTCTAGTATCCAAGGATACCTGCACTCACACATCCCAACACACACACACACACACACACACACACACACACACATACACATATATACACATAATTTCAAATAAATCTAAAATATTTTGGACTTTTTTATAGCTGCTAATACTGGAATAACTTTCTCAATCTTTTTATCATAATAACTTATTATTATGTAAAAATGATATTATTCCCTGTAGATTTATTTTGTATTGTATAGCTTCACTGAATTCATTAGTGTTTGCAGTTTTTTTGAATGGAGTGCCTGAGTTTTTCTTTGTAGGCTCATTTAATCTGCAAACAGGGATAATTTGAATACTTCCTTTGAACTTAGATACTCATTATTTTTCTTGTCTGGATGCTTCTGCACAGACTTCAACACAATATTAAATACAGGCTGTGTCATAGGCATCCTGGGCTTGTTCTATATCCCAGAGGAATCAAGGTCAGCTCTTCTCTATGCAGTAACACATTGACTATGGTTGTCATACATGGCTTTGGGATGTTCTTTCTATATCAAACTTGTTGGGATATTCTAATATGATAAGATTCTTGCACAATCAGAAGAAAACTTATTTCTATGAAAAAACAAAAAGTCTGAAACAAGCCTTTGGTCCATTTTTATCATTTTTAAGAAAGGAGGGTGAAGAAGAAGAAGCTGCTATACTGTTCAGGGAGCCGTAAAGAGACATGCCAAGTTTGGTAGACACTGTCACCTGTAGATTTTAGTTTAAGTCCTATCCAGAAGTCATTGCTTTCTAACAGCCTTAAGAGTTTTCTGGAAAATTCTATATAAGAAGATATTAGCTTGGAAGTATTTTTGGCTTTACAGAACTATAGAAAAATTTTAACAGCCTTCTCATCATTCCATCTACATCTTGGGCCAGTCAAGCTATGTGTAAGAGAAAGATAATTTCTCATTGGCCAACATTAGGAGTCTTTAGAAAAAGAACTACACAGCCCAGTGGCCAGATCCATGCAGTGGCATGGCAACACCATTCCTCCCAGCAGCAGAATGTGGGGTGCACCCCTTAGTTAATCTCATGTGTTTAGGAAGATCACTTAGAAATGTTAAAGTCGGGGGCTGGAGAGATGGCTCAGTGGTTAAGAGGACCGTCTGTTCTTCCAGAGGACCCAGGTTCGATTCCCAACACCCACATGGCAGCTAACAACTGCCTGTAGTTCCAGTTCCAGGCAAACACCAAGGCAAATAAATAAATTCAAAAAAAGAAAAAAGAAAAAGAAAAGAAATGTTAAAGTCGGCAATTTAAAAATACCCAACATAAGTAACTTAGAAGGCAAAAGATCTATATTAGCTCCGAGTTCCAGAAGTTTCTACCCATAGTTCTTAGCTAGATGATTCTGTTCCTGTTGGTGAGGTAGATGATCACGTGGTGAAAGCTTGTGGCAGAGGTTGCTTCTCTACAGGCAGCAGGAAGAGAATGAGGAACTGGAGAAAAGTTATAAGCCATCCCAGTCACCTACTTCCTCCAAGTAGGCCTTACCTCCCAAGTTTCCCCCATTCACCAAAAAGCCCCACCAGTTTGGACATGAACCTGTGAAGGGACATTTCATAATCAAAATTCAAACCATAACAACGACCAAACACTATCATCTAGATTATTAGGAAACAATACCTTCTCTGATTTTTTTAGGGCTATAAATGTAGCGAAGAGGCAGAGAGTATTTACTCTCCGAATTCCCCAGAAACACAGGATAAAAGAGACAGAACCAACATTTTTATGAGTACAGCGTAATGTTTAGTATACGCTAAGTACTGTGTATATTTTATCTAAACTGTTCTATTTTTAAAAAAAGATTCAGAAGTTTTTATTTATACATATGTGTTTATCTCTGTGTTAATATGTGCATATCCATGACGGTCCTGTGTAGACCAGAAGAAGCACCTGATGTTCTGGCACTAAAGTTACAGGAGGTCATGAGCTGCCTGATGCCAGTGCTAGGAACAGAACCTGAGTGTTCAAAAAGAGAAGTGTGTGCTCCTAATGGCTAAGCCATCTTGTCAGCCTCCTAAGATGATATGTAACTACTTTATAAGACAGACATTTTAATATGTATTTTAAAATGAGACCATTTCAGCCCACAGCATTTTATGAAAACGTAACAGCCAAAGACCAGAAAGTAACTGAGCCAGAATAAGCTGAGTCTCATGATGCCGTGTCTCATGTGCTTCCTTATAGTGGGATTATGTTCAGTGTAATATGGTCTTCCTCAAGGCAGAGTGGAGTCTTGGCTCATCTCCTGAGCTTAAGTTTCCCCAGTGAATACTTTCCTATAATCCATATTAAATGTCTTTGTATTTCTACTCACAAATATTTCTATTACTGTAGCTGAAGAATTTTCAAAACCACCGGCTAGGTACAGAGGTCTTGTGTGTCTGAGCTCTGGAATAGTTGAGAGTATTAACAGTGTGCTGGGACACTCCCCTCTTGGTTTTCTTCTAAAGACTAGTCTTTAATCTGAAGCTCTGCAGTATACTGCAAATACCTACAGCAAGCACACCAAGCATGAGTATTCCTCAACTCTATAGTAGCTTGCTTGAAGTGAGCTGGTCCAGCTCTCATGACTGTACACTAGTCTTTCTGACCCACTATTTACCACTGCCACCGTTTGGTAAACTTCCTAGCTAGGCAGTGGTGGATTGCACCTTTAATCCCAGCACTCAGGAAGCAGTGGATTTCTGAGGTCAAGGCCAGCCAGGTCTACAATGCAAGTTCCAGGACAGCTGAGGCAACCTGGAGAAATCCTGTCTTAAAAAACAAGAATTAAAAAACCCAAACTGTTTATGCAGAACTCCTGAGTGCTTGGACAGTCTTGAATGGGCTCACTTTTCTCTAGTAACACTAGGGCATGTATTAGCTTTCTAGGGATGCTGTAACAAACTGCCCCAAACTGAGTGACCTAAAGCAATATACATCTATTTTCTCTCCAAGCTCTGTGAAGAAGTGGTCTAAAATCAATTACTCCTCCTTCTAGACGTAAGTCTTTTCTTCCTTTCTGCTTTTGGTGGCTCTGGCTTTCCTTGGGCCTACATTTTTTTAGCCTCTTCCTCTGGCATCACAAGCCTTTCTCTCTGTATCCTGGTCTTTCTCTAAAAGACCAACAATCCCAGGCAGGCCTCTGCCAGCCAGGTACACCCTCACCCAACCCAGCTGATCACATCTACAAAGACCATGTTTCCATGCAGGGCCGTGTTCTGAGTGTTTGAGAGGGAAGTGGAGTCAGATGATGGAGGAAAGGCATCATTTCAGTTACACCAGGGACCTTACTGACTTCCTTTCTTCCCAAACACACTATCAAGTCCTGGTGACAGGATTGAAAGCAGCCACCTCCTGTTTGTCTTGATTCCAAGCTGCCTCTGACCCTGAGAGCCACAAATATGAAATATGTCCCACTGAGGGGGTGACAAGGGAGCATTTTCTAAGGCTCTTGTTTACTGTGAAACAAGCAATTAACCAGCTTGGGAGGGCAGAACACAGTTTCTAATAGCTGATGGATGGCTCATTATACTTGAATGCAATAGAAAAAAAATATCCTGAAGATGCTGAAAATAAAACTGAAAATTGATATGGCAGTGAAAGAATAACACATCAGCCTGCAAGATGATAGGAGCAGCTTTTGAAAAACTGCCTTCAAAAATGATCATGAATTGTAAGTTGTGCTGGCCAAAACACAGCTCTTGTAATCTGTCATAAAACTGATCTTTTTTTTTTTTAAATTGAAATGAATCAAGGAACTGAGATAACTTGAAAGAAAGTTTTTGAAAATGCAGTTGCAGCTAAACTGAAGTGAAGGCCCCCACCCTTGTACAAAATGCCAACAGAAATGCTGGCAAGCCGGACAATACATTTCTCAACTTAGAATAAGATTTTTTTTCTTTCATTGTGATATATAATGGCTGAGCTGTATTGGAGAGAAAGCAAGAATACTTTGCTTAGCATCCTTTCTTTGGCCAAACTAGAATTTCGCTCAAAATAGCAGTCTCAATAACTGGAAGCCATCTAGGAGAACTGATGAAAATACTTCTGTTTATGTGACCCCTAAGATGCCTGCTGGGTACGATTGTCAGGCTAGCCTCTCAGACAGTACATCATGAGTCATTTGCAATCCCCCTCAAAAAATAAGCTAGACTGTGAACATCTGGAAAACTGACAGCCCACTCCTCACTGTCTCCTTTCTTAAAAATCCCCTCTTCGGGGTATGGAGGGAGTTCTGGAAGAGCTTTGTCCTCTTGAGAACCTCCAGATTTAAAAGGATGTGAAGTATCACTAAACTAGGTCATACTGGAAAGTATAGAGACTGCTTTACAGCTTTTACAAGCTTCCAAGCTCCGGGATCACTTGAGTTTGGTCACCAAGCATCTAAGAAAATGCCCTGGGGATCAGTTACCAGTAAGGCCCTGAGAATCAGACAGGACTGTGAGTCCTTTTGGCTCCATGAGTAGAGACATTAATTTCTCCCCATCATCACATGGGACGGTGAGGCAGGACTAGACCTGGAGCTCAGTCTATGAGAAAATAAACTGGAATTGGCCAACTTCTGTACTGTGGGACTGAAGGAGATATCTCATAAGATGGAAAAAATAGAAAACAAAACTAGACGAAGATATGAAAACACTATGTGAGAGCAAAAGTGCCTAAGAAAGGAATATTATCATAGAGGACGACAGGGCGCTACGGCAACATTTTCATTGCTTAATAACATGAGCGATGAGCATTTATTTAATCACAAGTTTTGATGAAAGTTATGACAGAATGATGGATGGAGGCAAAATGTGGGTGTGTGGCATGTATGGAAGGGGTTATCTGAAGAGTGTTATTGGAAGTAGCTGTTACCTTCCAATTTGCAAATTCAGTATACAAATCTAAAAATGAGAAACATCTGTGGTTAATCTTGACTGTCATCTTGGTTAAATTAAGGCACACCTATGAGGGATGAAGAGATGGCTCGATAGTTAAGAGCACTGGTTGATCTTCCAGAAAACACAAGTTTGTTTCCCAAAAAACCTCATTGGTGGTTCACAATTGTCAGTAACTCCAGTTCCAGGTAATCTAGTATCCACTTCTGGTCTCTGTGGACTCCAGGAATGTATGTGGTGCACATACATATATGCAGGCAAAACATTCATACGCAAAAATTAGTAAAAATTAAGAATTGGCAAAGTATACATCTGATATGTCTATAATAGCATTTCATGAGACAATTAGATAATGGGGGCTCTGACTGGATGAAAGATTAACCCCCCAATAAATTCAGAATTCTATGGCATTAATGATAGATAATAAAGGGAGGCTGAGCTGGAGTTCAGTTAAAGAGAGGGAGGAAGAACTGAGGAGCAAGGGAGGGTCAGGAGCACAATGGAGATATCCATAGAGACAGCTGACCCTATGGGAGCAGCGATTGGGAGCTCACTGAATCTGGACTGACAGCTGAAAAGCCTGCATGGTCTAAACTAGGCCCTTTGAATGAGGGTGACAGTCGTTCTAATCAAGCTGTTAGTGGGCCCCCTGGCTATGGGGCCAGGAAATACCCTGGTTACATGAAATGGCTTTTTAGAGCCTACTCCCTATGGTGGGATGCCTTGCTCAGCCTTGGTACAAGGAGGAAGGGATGGAAGAATAGTTTCTTTCGGTGCCAAGATGCTGAGTTCAAGGATGCAGCCAGGTAACCATGTACTAAACACTCTCCAGCTATAAAACCAGGAAATCTTCACTTTCTCATGTCAGGTATTTATTATTCATAAGCAGAAAAAAGCAATTAAAATATCACACAAAAAAATCATACAAGCCTATTATAAAAATTAAGATAAAAGATGCAATAAACAACAAAAAATGAAAATCACTACCTATGAGTAAGAGAAATGGGTGAGAAAACAGCTGGTGTTTTATTGTTATTGTTGGGATTTTGTAGCAATACTTAAGTTTTTAATTTACAAATATAATATATAAAATATAAAAATTAAATGTAAATATCTTTGAAAAACAGCACAATGCACTTTATTGTAGTGACTTGCGAAGATTGAGACAATGTCTAAGAGATAAGTATCTCATCTTTTTACAAGTGAGGAAGGTGCAGTCCAGGAAGACTCTGACACTGGCATGGTTATCAGGAGACAGAACCATGGACCAGATCCAGGCCGACTGCCTCTTCTGGCTTTCTCACAACGTGCTCCCACTTCTCCTTAGTTTTCAGGCTACATTTTCAATAATACCTGCACATGCCACTTAATTTTTTTCTCAACCAAAGAGTAATATCTTTCATTATGTACAACTGAGCTAGATAAATAAACTCACAGTTGATCTCAGGTCTTCATTGAACCCTTGGTTGGGTAATATGCTGAGAAACAGTCAAGTGAATAGCATTGAAATTTTAATGCTTTTGTACTGGATAAATGCTTCTCATAAGATTATTCCAAGGCGCAAGGAACTTATCGTATCACTTAATAAATGTTCTCCACTTGATTTGGTATACCTGGGAAATGAAAGTCTGTAGTAGAAGGTTTCTGGCCCTGTCTGGCTGGAGGTCCAGACCTGCTCTTGGCTGCTTCCCCCCCCCCTCAAAATGACTCAGACACTTACATTAATTTCATCCAATTGGCCTGTGTCTCAGGCACTTTGCTAGCTAGCTCTTTCATCTTAATTCAACCCATTTCCATCAATCTGTCTTGCTATGTGGCCCGATTCCACCCTCCTCTCACCTGTGCTTCAACTTTCCTGTCTACGGTGCCCGACATAGGCCAAAACAGTTTCTTTATTTAAAGAATGATATTCACAGCAAACAGACATTCCCACATCAAGAGTCCTACTTGCTGCCAAGACATGATTGCATTGGACTTTAATGATGTGCCTGTCATGTGCTTAGACACGAATATGATAACTGAGTGTCAACTATAGTACTGGAGCAATCTTTGGATTTACCCTTCTCTGAACCTGAGGAATGCTCATGAGCTCACAGTTTTTCTCCACCACTCTGTGTATCGGCTGATTAATATTGCCTACCTTCCACCACAGGAAGCTCCACTTAAAATCTGATAAGCTCGTGTCCATTGGCATTTGTTTCTGGAAACATTATTACTATGTCTACAATATGCAGAGTTCAATGGCAGCTTTTATTCACTAAACAAAAATCTAATATCAAAATTGGACCTTGCTTAAGGTAGGATGATTGGTAACTACCTAATATGTGAACTCCTTAAAAAAGGAAAATGTGAAAATGTTTGTTAAATAATCTTTAGACAAGTCAAGGACAACATGGATGGAATCTGTACATATTCTATCAGTTTGATCTTTCTTCTCTGGTCCTTGGGCTTTGGATGAATAAACTCCTTGACTTCTGTTCAAATTGTCCCGGTTTGGAAAAGAGTAATTCATGACTTTAATAATATTTTTAGAAGTATTTATAATCCCCAAGCATAAAGAAGTACTTGGAGTCCATACAGAATGTTTTAATTAGCTTCACTTTGGAGAAAATAAACATTTTAAACATCTAAAGTAAAGTATTAAAAAGTGACCTCTTCCCTCACGATTCAATTCCTTTTCTATTCTTGATGAATTGTATGTCATCTCCCATCCCACAGAGACTCCTTTCCTAATTTTTAAGAATTCATATAATATTATCAGTCAGTAATACTGTTATCAAGCTTCCAATCGAATTTATTGCTTCTCTCTCCTCTCTAGATTATAAACTGAACATAATTAATAGAAAAATAAAATACCAATTGTGTTCTTATCCAATGATTCCACTGGGGTGATTCTGCTCAGTTTCTCCTTGCTTGTATCTAGCAGCCCTTTGAGATCCTTGATAGACCTCTCACTCAATGATGGGGGCTAAATAGACGACTCCACACTGGAGTGTGTCGGCTCTTCCTGGGAGGACTGGAATCTGGGTTCTAACACCTATACTGGGCAACTCATAGCTGCCTAAATCTCCAGCTCCAGGTGATCCAATGCCCTCTTCTGGTCTATACTCACATGCCATGCCCCAATATAGACATGTATACAAACACATTAAGTAAAAAATAAAATAATTTTTAAAAGATGTTTCCTTTAAGCAATTATAGAGAAAATTGAGTCACTGGCAGGGGTGTTGACTTGGCTCTATAAACACTTTTTTAAAAAATTATCTTTATTTATATTCAAAAGATTTTATGAGTGTTAATTTGTTCTCTATTAAATTGGCACATCTCATAAAACTTCTAGGAAGGAATTTTAATTGGTTATTATTTCTAATTAGTATGTTTAGTATTTTGAAGATCATACCGTACTGTACTTTCTATAAGGAAATACATTTGGGACTGTTCCAATTTGAGACCAGTCCATGGAATCTACTAAGTTTGCAGAGCTAGTCCTAGCAAGAAAACCACCACAGCTGTAACCACCATTTTCTCACCGTCCCATGCCCACAAGTGAAATTTTAACAGTGCATCTGGGGTTATTTGTTGCCTAGACATTGACCCATGCCAACCAAACTAGTGAAATACTAAAGTTCAAGCCAGATGCAACATACATTTCTAGGAAGCAGAAGGTGTCTGATACCTTTAGTCGTCCCTGGATTCCATATACCCAAGAAGCAAAGATGTTTAGCAGCTGGGAGCTGGATAGAAATGTAACACAGAAAACAGGCTATGAGAAAATTCCCAGTTACTGATGACTCCGTAGATAAGTGCCCTCCCCAGGGACGGAAGATTTCATAACTTGGTCCAGACTTCCTACGTTTATAAACTGGCTGTTGTTTTCCAGCAGTGAGCTCTTAGGCAACATGTGCCACATTTCTGGGCCTCATTTCCTTCAACTATCAGGGAAAATGATAGCATCTACCTGACAGGTGGTTGTGTTTGCAGAAAGATAATGATTAAACCAGGCATTATGTCAGTTCATGATTAATTCATGGTACTCATAGAGAACCCTTTTTAGGTTTGCTTTGATTGATTGGGTGGTTAGGAACTGGGCTCAAGGCACTGGTCATGCAAAGCAAGTGCCCTACCAGGGAGCTATTAATAAACCTCCTATCTTACAGACAACTTTATCTTTTCTGTTACCCTCTTTCTTTTCTGTCCTTCCATTTTTAATCAACTGCATGCATCTTTCTACTAAAAATGAGAGCGGAAAATGTATCTTGAAAAATATTTAACATTGTCCTAAGTCTGTGATTTCAAAGTTTTACAGAAATGGCATTATGCTCGTGATCTTATTCTGTTACCTACATTTTTGTGCTACCATATAATAATTTCATTAATGTTAACCAATACATAGTTCATAAGCCCATTATTCAATTATATGTTCGCTTAAACAGACACAGGTGGCTTCCATGACCACATTACTTTCCACACAATCCGGCAATGAGTAAACACATGTACTGTTCCTGAGAATCTGTACAGGCTTTTCTTGAGTATACTCTTCTAGGGACAAAATTGATGAATCATCATAACATTCCATATGGTTGACTCAGGGAGATAAGGCAAACTTTATATATTTTCACACTAGACAGAGGGAAAGAATGAGATTAGAGATGGACATTGAGTGGAAAAAACCAGAATGGTAAACCTCAGAGGTAGGCTGTTGACGTGCTTTTAACTGGGTATCATCAGCCCAATGATGCTTTCCAAGGAAACTAAGTGAATGCTGATGCTGAGTTATGGAATTCTTGCCTGGAGGAGGAGGAAGAAAAGAAAGAAGGGAGGAGAACAGAAGAAAGGGGGAGTGAGGAGGAGAGATGAAGAGAGAGAAGCAAAAATGAGAGGGAGAAATAGTGAGTGCATGGCTTATTGTATTAACCAGTGCCCACTCACTCAGCCCTCCCCATTGGCCTCTGCAGACAGTGTGCTGGCTTCCTACTGCCCTGCTAAGACGCTGTAGACAATCCTTAGATCATCGGTTCTCGACCTTCCTAATGCTTTGATCCTTTAATACAGTTCCTCATGTGGTGATGACCTCCAACCATAAAGTTATTTCATTGTTACCTCATAACTATAATTTTGCTACTGTTATGAGTCATAACGTAAATATATGCTATGCAGGATATCTGATATGAATGGTCGTTCAATCCCTCTAAAGGGGTTTTTGACCCACAGGTTGAGAAATATTGCCTTAGATGTCTAGAGGCCCTTAATCTTCCCAAACTTGAGCTTTTGGAGAGCAATGCAAATGGCTGCTCTGCACCGATGGCAATATGGGATTTTAACTACAGATCTTTCTGTCAGTCATCTGTGGACAGTGCTGTACCACTTAACATCTCCCCAGGCCTGATGATAACGGGTTCTTAATTATCCTGTGAAGATTTCTCATAAAGAGGACTCTCCCGGTGCTTCTCTCCATTTACTCTAGGCTAATAAAAAAAGATCATTGCCCTTTATCAGGGAAGTATGACGTGTCTGGACATACTATTTGGTCACATGTATTAACCAGAGGTATGTGATCAGAAGGGGAGACAGTGCAGAAAGAAATGTCAAATGTCAAATGTCTGTGGTCATTTAAGTTTATCCACTTAAATTTACTCTTACAAATGGACACAGCTTCCCTTACTATTATTTATTTTGTGCATGTGTGTATAGTATATATGTATGTGTATATAATGCATGTTAGTGTGTGTGTGTGAGAGAGAGAGAGAAAGAGAGGGAGAGAGAGAGAGAATAGGCTTATAGAAGCCATGCATCACACACATGGAGATCATAGGGCAATCTCCAGCTTTGAGTCTCACCTACCTCATTTGAGGCAGAGTCTCGGTTGTTTCTGGCTATTGTCAGACTTGCTGGCCCACAAGCTTGCCCAGGCTCTCTCATCTCTGCCTCCATCTCACCACAGGAGCAATGGGATTGTAGAAGTGCTGTTTCAACTTTTTTTATTGGGGTCCTAGGGGTTCAAACTCAGGATCTCACACTCTAATGGCAAGTTCTTTGCCTGCTGAACAGCCTCTTGTTTTTAAAAAGGGGAAAAACAATATTGAAGAATCATTTGAATCCTGTGAAGAGTAAATTGCCAAAGAATGAAGCAACTAAACCTTTCATTTTCAAGTAGCAATTTTTGTAGGCCTGGTGCTAAGAAATGCAATTTTCAAACTTTTCGACGAGTCAGGAGAGAAAAAGAGAAAGACCTGGAGAGTTGAATGTTTGTCCTCAGAGTTAACAAAGAGAAGTACCATGAAAGAGCACAATCTGCTCAAGACACGGTCACACGTAACTCTGACTGTAGTTCATTTATGGATATGATCAAGAAGTTATTAAACTAGTTCATTTTGCAAAAGCCATTGTAATATTAATTCATTGTTATTTTTAGTAATGTGCGTCATTGCAATAATTTTGCCGTTTTACAATGGAAAGGCACATCTAGAAGTAACAATTGACTTTCATTTCATTCACTTGGACTTCTTTCAGTTTTTTTCCTTATTATTTATCACTGTGACCAATATAGAATTACTCCTCAGGTCTGGTTTGCATTTGTTCTGCTCATAATATTTAAACATACATATTTGATCACAAACTTTCTGTTAAAATACCAATGATCTTAGTGTATACTAGATAATGAACTGTAGGGTTTAGATTGCGAAGGATCAATTTCATGTGTAACTATCATTTGTATTCAGTCATCTTTAACCAAGAAAAATGATCCCTTTACTTGTGAAACTGTAGTGGGATTATGTTGGTATGTTGTAAATATTTGTTCCTCCTACTGGTTTAATAAAAAGTTGATTGGCCAGAGGCAGAAAGGAAGTGTGGGCAGGGCTACCAGACTAAGAAAACTTTGTGAACATCCCAGAGCAAAGCAGAGATGCCAGAAGATTCAGAGGAAAGAAGTTGAAATGGTGCTGAGAAAAGGTACCAAGCCACATGGCTGAACAAGATAAGAAAGATGGGTTAGTTTAAGAGTAAAGAGTTAGCAAGTTATATGCCTGGGCCCTAGGTCAATCAGTGTAAAAATCAATACAAGCATCTGTGTGATTATTTGGGCCTAAGTGGCAGCGGGGCTGAGAGCGAGTTCAAACCTCTGGGCTAGACTGGAAAGTTCAGGCCAGAAACATACTACAACATGAAACCTTCTGAGGGTTAAATACACACATGTGAAAGCAGAAGGGAAATATTTGAGAGCATCATTTATGATCGAGTTCCATCTTTGAATCCTGCTGTTGGAAATCGCTCAAGAAACCCCAGTATCCAGAGCTTCAACTCTTCAACTCCCACTAGCTCTACATGCATTCATTGAGGCATCTGAAGGCTTTGCCTCCTAAACTAGGAGACTTTCTGGCTTGGAATACCCCTTAAAGGGGGTGTTTGACACACATACACATAGATGGTAGTTGCAACTCTTCTAGCTGTGGACGACTGTGTCATAAACACACTCACTTTTCCTGTATGTGTTTTTACATATAATCTTTGATTATTCTGACATAGCTGCATCTCCTTTTCTGGGGCAAGACAAATAATTTGTACAAGAACCTGTCATGACCTGTCATGTGTCTTATAGGCTACAATGGGTGCCTGAGATCCTAATGTTATCACTTCAGGGAGTCTAAACTGTCCTTAGCTTTCTGTAATGTCACAACATGAAACCAAGGACATTTTCCAGATTGCCTCAATTCGCCTGTCTCCTATTAGGACTGCCTCTTTCTCAACCCTGACAAATAAAGTCACACTGTCATTCAAGATGTCATTCAAGATGCATTAAAAGCCTCGGATTTGACATGAAAACTACATCCAGTTTCAGCAGTTCTGGTGACTTGCAGGCCAAGACAGATTTTTATTTGCTTGAAGAAGAGTACAATCCTGCAGTTCTATAGTGGTTTCCTTCTAGGCAAAGCACAGTGAATTTTCTGAACAATGCAGCTCTTCACTTTCCCCAAACAGTACTAAAGGAACTGTAGATGTTTAAGGGTTAGGCCATGGTCTGGCAATCTCTAGGTCTCAGCTGTCATCCTGAGGTACAGAACACCTAGGAAACTTGGCCATCATGAGCTTGTGAACATTCAGTAAAGATGGAAATAAGTCTTATTAGGTCAGATGGGCTTGGAAACTTGGGCATATTATCTGGCCATTGTGATATTGTTCTTGTAGAATGTATATCCATTATTGTAGGCAATGGATAGAGCCATAACAGAATGAAGACCCTTATTGGTCCCTTTCTTAAACATCCTTAGCAGTCAACATTTAACCATTCTGAATGGTATGGGATGCTGGCCACAAGTCCATGATAACAGTAAAACACTAGCTTGAGTTTATTGTCTGATTTCTCTACTTCCAAGGATGAATTTGCAAGAAAAACACTCATGGCCTCTTAAAGCTTTAGTGCCTAAATGCTCACAGAAGCTACCAAACCTTACATTTGGCTGCTCTGGAACATAACACACCTGAGACAGCATCAGATGAACCTAAGGAGCAGGAAGGCCAGATCTGTCATACTTAGCAAATTACCAAGTCCTTATTGGTGTCAATCAAAAGGAGAAGGCATGACTCAGCCAAGGAAAACAAAAGCAAAAAGAACAGCTTCACCTTGTAGACCAAGAACCCTCTGCCTTCAGAGAACACTGAGTACCTTTGTATCCCACACCCCTGTGGTGAAACACTTTCCTAATCTACTGTGTGGCTCCATTTACCTAAAACCTGTTACATGCTTGCTACATCTAACAACCCACATTTCTGATTTTTTTTTTCTCCAGTAGATCCACATAGGGAGAGATGAAGTATGACACCTGAAATAATGGGATTTTTACAGGAAATAATGTAAATGAAGCCTTTTGCCCTTAATGACCCATAATAAAATGCTCTTGTTACCAGGCTCCAGCAGCAACCCAAGCAGGTTGCCATGGTAACGTCCAGCTGCTCCTTGGCTCTTTGCTTAATGATCAGTGTGATGTCAGGCTCTTGAGATAACCAGAGGCTCAGACAAATCTTTACAGCAGCCACGACAATCTGCTGGGGACTTCAGTTCTGTCTGAGTAAGGACTCCTGTGTTCTGGTATAATTAAAACACAGACAGACCTGGACTGCAAATGCCCATGGCAGAGAATCAGGTCACCTTATAACCGGCCAATTGGTAAGAAACAAGAACCTGTCAGCCATAGCACATTGCTATGCCGGATGCTTCACACGCACCTGGGACCCATTTCTCATTGGCGTGGGCAGAGAACACCAGAGAAGATGACCTTTTGTCTCTCTCTTCCAATGTTCCTTGCATGAGTCTCTCAACTGTAATAAAGCCCGGAATTCTCACCATAAATCACCACTTGATTTAGGGAGCAAACCATGGAGCTCTCACTCAGAAATTGCCTTTCAAATTGCATTTATTATCTGGGCAAGACCTGAGGAATATCTGCTTTCCTTATTCTTTCTTCCTTTTTATTCTCCCTTGAGATGGTGGGTATAGTGCCCCGGTGGGAGGGAGGGAAGAAGGGTCAACGTGATACAGTCTGAAAGCATGCAATGGTTTTGGATGTTTGGAAGGCCACAGTTCAGGTTAGCTGGAGTTTTGTCCAGTTATCTGGTGAGAAGACAGACAGAGAAGCTGGGGCAGACTGGATGAAATTCGTTTCGTGAGCCAATAGGAATATAAATTAATACAGACAAAAACCATACTTACAGGTAAAAACATGATCTAAGGCAGCAGGAGAGATGGGACCATAGGGAGTCAATGCCCTGTATCACCTACTGTGAACCCCCAGGCCCATCTATGGCCAGCACTTACAGCATACTCAGTCAAATGGCTATTGGACAGATTTCTAGGGCATGGTTTTGATATTTTAGGTTATTAAAACTGTAAACAGGGACAGGACACTTTGTTTCCTGTAGAAAAGCTCTAGTTTGGGTTCTTATCTCCTAATGTGTCACAACAAATGATTTAGATTCATCTCATTTGTAATACTCCATCTTTCAAATGTTATGCCACTAATATATGTATCAACATTAATAAAAAAAAGAGTTTATACAATGTTAAGCAATCCCTTCTGGCTTGAGGCTCAAAGCAAACCATTAATGGGCAGAATGCTGCGTGAGACCTCTGAGCACTCACCAAAAACTAAACAAAAAAATTAAAAAACCAAAAACCAAACAAGGTTTTTCTGAGTCAACTATGAAAACGCATTGACTTTTCTCATTGTCCCAGTAAATGAGGATGTGTGAGGAGAGTGTGTGTGTGTGTGTGTGTGTGTGTGTGTGTGTGTGTGTGTCGTGGGGGGGTGTTGAGAAACCACTGCAAAGCCTAGAGGGTATAATTGTAAAGTCTATTTTGGGCCAACAGAAATTTTCATGTTGTGTAGAAAAGCATCCCATATCAAGGTAGTCAAAATGTCCCCCATTGATTATTATAATCAGCAATGTTAAAGATGGAGTTCCCACCCCCTCTTAAAGCCTAGGTTATTTCTGGCCAAATGTTCACCCTGGCTATGGCCAAGAGGATGCTGAGTGGAGGAGTCAGGAGGCAGGGGTGGAATTTCAAGGGTCCATTGGAATGCACCAGTTATCTCATCACCACTTTTTTTTTAAAAAAAAAAAAAAAAAAAAAAAAAAAAAAAAAAACTCTTCTATGTGTAATGGTTCTGGAATTTTATGATGTACCTTTATCAGCTTTTAATATCTCTGTAGAATCAAAGAGCATGTGGCAGTGGACCAAGCCAAGAGTTACGGGTTGCTCTCAAAGCATGCCCTGTGTCCTAGAGTACTTTCAGCCCAACTCCAACTGTATGCAGTACACTCACATGAAATATTTGGGACAGTTAGCAACAACCACAGTGTTCCTAGGTGACTTCTTGCTTTCCTTTTTGATGAGTTTGCGAAGAAGATGGGGATTCAAATTTGGTTACCCATGAGGCAATTCATCAGGCTTATTCAAACTCACTTGAGAAGGCTACCTCACTCCTCAAAGGCTAACAGTTTGGACATTACCTGAAGTTTGATGAATGTGTAGCTGCACACAGGGATAATTTTCTCATAAAGAGATCTTTCTCAGTGGTAGACTGCGTGGTTAGCATGTCCAAGACTGAGTTCAAGGACAAAAAGAAATTAACTTTAAAACTATTTAAGAAAAACTAATTTGCTCAATTTTTTTCTTCTTGCCCCAAAACATTTCTCTCTCTCTCTCTCTCTCTCTCTCTCTCTCTCTCTCTCTCTCTCTCTCTCTCTCTCTCTCTCTCTCCTTCCCTCCTGCTTTCTGATTGCTTAGAAAAGCATCTGTATTCTGGGTGCATATCATTAGAACACCATTAAAATGAATGAAAGTGTCACTTTTACAGCTATGGTTAGGAATCTTTCTCTTTTATGCATGTTCATGTCAGGGTGTGTGCAGACAGATAAACGTGTGTAGATACATGTGTGTGCAGGGTTCTATGTGGAGGTCAGAGGATAACCTGGAGAGATGTTACCCAGGCACAGTCCATTTTATATTTTTAAAAGGTGGGCTTTGGTGTTGTTTTGTTTTGTTTTTAAATTCAGGAAGTCTTTTTGGCTTGGAACACACCCAGTGTACTAGGCTGGCTTGTCACTGAGTCTCAGGAAGTGACTTGTCTATGCCTCCTTCTCAGTGCCGGGCTTCTAAGGCACCATGTCCAGTTTATTTTTAATGGGTTGTGGGGATTAAACTCAGGTCCCTCCTTGCGAGGCAAGCATTTTATTGACTGTTTTGTCACCCTAGCCAAGAAGTTTTTCATAACATTTAATAGTTTTCCTAGGGACAGCCTGCATTTGCTTATTCTGCAGAATGCAACATTTTGTTGTGTGCCTGGATGAGCACTGTTTGACAAATAACACCCCCTAAGCTCTTGCTGGTAGATGGATGTACAGATTCCATAAAACAAACAAAAAACCCAAAAACTACTTAATCTATTATTTAATCTCACTGCTTCTTCATTTCTCCACCAGATGGCAGAAGAGAGACCAGGATATAGGCTGAAAAATTTTTTCACTAATATATTAACTATGAAATTATATTGAAGGCAGGAAATAAACACTGAAAAGTAGTCGGTAACTTGATGTTTATTATGTGTCTACATGAAAATATCTTGGAAAAAAACAAATTGTGGAAAACCTAGGCAACAGGTTGGAAGTTCAGCCATGGATTAGAAGCCCTGGATATATTCTGTCGTCTGTGCAGTGAGCAGAAGGGAGAGGGAAATATTTGATGAAGGATTTTTACCCATCCTTCTTTTGAATCTAAAAAAATAGAAATAGGAAATTTGAGGACAGGGAGTGTTCTCTTTTCCTCGTTGCTGTGACAGTCCCAGGTCTGGCAAGCCTGGCATTCTTTACTCCTCTCCAATGTTACTTCTGAGGACAATCTCTTTAAGTTCAACTCAAGGGGCAGTTAAGGTGCATAAGGAAGTAGTGAGTCAAGGAGCTGGGGGCCAAGAGACAACATAAAGAAGAGTCCGCATGCTGACCGCTGGTAAATGTTTAACATGTCAGTGTTGTTAAGTATTGCCCAAGTTTATTTGGCTAGGTCTTCAACGAACAAGGGAGAATTCTTTATTATTTTCATCTAAATGGATTTAAAGGGGAGAAGTTCAAGATATAGAGCCTGCTTTGTTGAATATTCTCATTGGCGTGTCTTGTTTGTCCATAAAAACCAAAGCCTTTCTCCTGGATTTGCAGAGACTGGCATTGGAGAGAAACAGCCACAACACTGTAATTTACAACGAAAAGAGTAAGTGGAGAGAGATCATTTTGAGAATATGTATATTAGGCAATAACCCACATGATAAAAATGGAAAGTGAATTTTACGACCATGGTTCTAAGATGTTTCAATGCATGTCTTGAGGCGCGCATAGAGTCATAATATCTTATTTGCACAGCCACTCCATTATTTGAGGCCCTGGCTTTAACCTTTTCTAGTCGCCATGGCAACAAGGCCACAAATACAAAGTCCATAGCATTCCCCAGATCTGTGAGGAAGAATTTCCCATTGTATACATAGTATGTATAGTTGACCTAAGCATGGCAGAAAGAATGCAGTGTAATTTAAACACAGTGAATTGTCTGAGTCATAAAATGGAAGTGGATGCAGTTAGGAAAATGTAACAGAGAAGGAAAGAAAATAGTGTTGGATTGCCAGTCTCGTTAAAACCCCCTGTGCCCTCCCTCCTCTCCTTTGCTGATGGAAAGAGAATCATGGAAAACTGGAAAAACATATCATCCAAGCTTTAATTTTGCTTCCCTTTAAGGTCCAAGCTTAAAATAAACAATTCATTTCTAGGCCAATCATAAACCTGTAATCTGAGATGCTGATCTGGAAAACACTCCATCATTTTCAGTAACTGGCTGCACCAAATAGGCTCTGCTCAAATCCATGTATGTGTACTCTGCATTTTCAAAGAAGCCAGATACGGCTATGTCCTGACTCCTGACCAAAGTGGTCCTCACTCAGCATCCCCAGAAAGCAAGGGTGGATTCCACTACAGAACAACATCTGGATCCATCCCTAGAGTTCAGTCCTATGCACTGAGTAACATTCAGGGAGGGACCTTAAAAGGGAGATGGGGGTACCAGGATTTCTGAGGCTAAAGTAGCTTTCTTGAGCAGGAATGAAGAGCTGAAAATATGTCTGGAGAGGCTAGGCAAAAAGACAAGCATCACATACAGGGACCTCTCTCAGATGCTCAGTTGATTTGCATCTTGGTTTGACTGATAAGACTGTGCCCTGGTTACCACCATCACTGTGCCTTGTTTTGCTTCCCTTTGGTTTTTGATATTTTTTGTTTGCTTGTTTGCTTGTTAGTGTGTGGGGGGGTGAGAGCTGGGTAGATACTGTGCCCTTATGCTTGATGTGAGCAGGGCAGCCATGCCAGCTGAGGGAAGGAACCGGATTAGGATGCTCCTCTCCATTTCTCCCTTAGATGCCTGTACTAAGAGTCCCTGCCTTCTGAGAAGCACAGCCCCACCAAGTGCTTTTGCTATGACGGGTATCATTACTCAGTCCTTCAGTTTTATGTGGTCTAACATGGTGAGTGTGATATTAAATAAATAACAAGTAAGGTTATTTATGTCCATAATCTATCTCCTAAGATTGCATGGTTCCAAAAGAAATGGAAGCAGCAGATGTAGAACTATTGGGCCCTTTTCACTACAGTGTTCTTCAAGAAGGAGATACAACGGAGTAAAAAGAATGCTGGCCTGAGAGACCAGAGGGATGAGAGTGAGGACAGCTGGGAGACTGAAAACAACCTTCTCATCTGAAAAATTAAGATGCTAGTCTGAAATATCTCCCATCTGATATATTTTATTATCCTACAGAGGATTAAGAGGTCTTTGTTCCTCCTGAGGAGGTCAGTTTAACTTCTGACTTTCTCAGATAGCCCTGAGGATAAATCTTGAGGAAGGGAAAGATATTTATAATCGTATTTTCCAGTCGAGTCTGAGAAATTAGAGTAAAAGTCAATACATTTTGTATGACTAGAAACATGGGCCTAACATGGGGGAAGAGAGAAGACAGCTGCTTTTGAGAAATGCCGCCCTTTCTCTATACAGCAAGCCAGATGAACCGCTCAGGATGGACAGCAGCTGAGCCATGTAGAAGGGTGTGGCCACTGGACGGTAGGTGGGACAATACAGAGACAGGGGGTAAACATGATTTCTTCAGTGTTAGTCCTTTATCTATTGTTACAATGATAAACTAAGGCTGGGTGCATCATGAGGTAAAGATGCCTGTTTTGGGCTTGTGGTTTGGCTTCATGGTGCCAGCATTGGTTTGTCTTCCAATACTGGCGTCATCACCTAGGTACCTTTGATTCTTGTACCTTCCCCAAACCCTAGTTTATGACATCCACATTTAAATTTCAACAAGAATTTTGGTGACAATAAATTACATCCAGACCATACCAGTACTGAATGAGAGAATACGCCTCAATTAAGATTATTCAAATCTAATTTACAAGACTATTCCAATGAAGATTTGTATGTATGACTGTAAATGTACATGTATGTAGTAGATATTGTGGGTTATGCAAGCTATATGTCTGCATCTAACTTTTAGTCTCCTTGAGGCAAAAACACACTGAAATACAGATTAAGGGTTGAAATTTGTACAACTCACTCCTAGGTAATGCCCTAAACATTTCCTCTGTTCTTGCCTTGACTCTCATGTCTTCACCATTACCACCACAAAATAAAATAAAATAAGGACAGAACTTGAAAATTCTAACTAGTCTGGGGAACTGTTAATGCCCACACAATTTTACATTTGCTTCAGTTTCCATGACAATTTTTCTTTTCAGAAGAAAAGAACATTGCTAAAAGATCAAAATTAAATCTCTTTGAAGACTCAAAAGAGGATTGTGTCACCAGAAAGTATTAAAATGAAGTAGCACTGTGTCATTTGTGGCATTTACAAACTTTACCCAGTCCTTCAAGACTGTGATGTCTAAAATTCAGTTTTCCCTTTGTGTGTTTCTCTCTCCTGCCCAGAGCACAACAGGAAGCATGGCTTTTTAACTCTGTATTGATGTCTGTTTTCCTGGATGGGACCCTTGCCGTGAGGCACTTCATGCTGAAGAAGGAATTGCCACTTTGGCCTAGAGCAATGAAGATCCTCCATATTAATGCACAAACAGAAGCAATTGTGTATTCTGTGGATGGATATACAGAAATACTAATCCACATTGACAATTCCTCTTTCTCAACAAACACAAGGATTTTGTTGCCTTTTAGCTCTAGTTTTTTTCTAGATTTCATCATTAGTTTGGGCTCTTCTCCTAGAAACTATTGAAAATGATGGGTGATAGGTGCTAATCCATATACCAAAGGAGATATTGCTCCTTGGCCTGAACAGACGGTACTGGACTCTTTCAAGAGACCTAGTTGGGAATACAGACAACCACCATCATTACCATTAACAACCCCACCACACACACATATACACTAACAGCAACAACAATATGATTCTCTTCTCAGTACTTATTTTGTATTTTCTGTTTGCTCTTTCTAACAATGCAAAAAATATTCTTCACCAGTAAGAATCTCACATAAATCTGTACCTTCATGTGGCAGCCTACAGTCAGTGATCAACAACCGTGAGTGAGTTTATCCTGGTCTAGCAATATAAAGAGGAATATGGGAATATCCAGAAGAATGAGAGAATGGGAATACACAAATCCTCACACATGCGTGGTCATCTTGGCATAGCTATGATGGCTTATGTTGACGCTCAAAAGGACAGGGTCTAGCCTCACCGAGAAAGGGGCATCTCATCAAGTATGTGAAGGAGTGTGGGGCTAAGTTCGCCTCTGTGCATTCGATGCAGGACTGTGTAGACTAGGTCAATAGTTACGGGAGGACCCACTCTAGCTGAGAGACAAAAAAATAAGACAGGGAAGTGGTGCTCGCATCTGCTGCTCTCTGCTTCCTGGCTGCATACAAAACTGGACAAGGTGACCAGTTTCTCCAAGCCCCTGCTATCATGCCTTCCCCACCATGATGGATTGTATCTTGGAACAGAAGACAAAAATCATCGTTTCCTCTCAGGTTGTTCTTTCCAGTTGTTTTGTTACAGCAAGACAAGAAGCTCATACAATTGTCAAAGCAGCAACAATCCAATTGCCCGCTGACAGGTGAATGCATCACTGGTGGGTGCCAAGTCCTTATAGAACACCAAACAGCAGTGAACAGAAACTACGTATGAAACAACATGGATGGACCTCATAAAAGGCTAGGTGAAAGAAGCCACATACATAAGACTGAGTATTGTGTTCATATAAAAGTTCTTAAAATGTCAAAATTGGCCAGAGCTCAGCAGGGGACCAGGGCTGACTGTAAAGGGTTAAAGTGGGCTTCTCCGGTTCATAGAGAAGTGCTAAACTGCATTTTCGTCGATGTTTATATATAGTAGCTTTCTCTGTGATAGCATCAAACAGACTACAGCCTGTTTGATGGCAATCTAAAATATACAATAACTATTAAGTGGATCCTTAATGAAAACAAAGGAAGGAGATAGATGGTACAAAATATTCATATAGAAAAACTTCTAAACAATTGACGGGATCTTTACTTTCTGTTTGAGTGAGCAGAACACACATCCCTATCCCCTTATAGATGGCACTGCTGCCCTCACATAAATGGCTTCCTTCAGAAGAACACAGGACACCTTCACCATGGAGAAACCCACCTCAGAGAAAGCACTGCCTGGGACAAGTGACCAGAGTTACCAATAGAGACAAGTCATGTTGCAGCATGAACCTTGATGAGCCAGGATGGGAATGACCACTGCATTACCACTGCATTCTTTTCTGAAATCAACATCCCCAGACAGTCATGAGAAAAACATGAGGCAGATTCCAGAAAAGGTACACTGTATAGAATGCCTCGGGATGGTCAAAGTTATCAAGACAAAAAAATATTAGAGTATTAGTGAAAATTCTAACCAATGCAGCTTTAAGAGAGAAGTTTATGTTGGTTCGCAATTTTAGAGGGTATATTGAGGCTGGGCAAGCATGGGGGTGGTGCTGGTCAGTTGCATCCTGTGGGTGAACAAGAAGCAGTGCATGGGACCATAAGTGAAGCTGAACTCTCATCCTCATGCTGTTTGCCAGCAATGTTCTACATCCCACGAATTTCACAGCATCCCCAAAGAGCATCACTGGCTGGGTACCAAGTGTTCAAACATGAGTTTGTGAGTGAGGGACATATCACATTCAAACCATAACAGTGAGAATCTGTCACACCTAAGAGAAGCCCAAGAGAGCATAAGTTCAGGAGGGTGACAGTATGTGACCCTAGATGGGATTTTGGAACATGATAGGGACTTAAGGTAAAATTCATGCAAATCTAAATAAGGTAAGAACTTTCTCACTGTACAAATACTAACATACTATGTAGGACCAGAACTGTGTTTCCTATCTATAAGAATCCACTGAACTGACTTTTTTGAGTTTTTGTAAATCTAAAACTGTTCTAAAAACAAAGATCATTTAAAAAAATAATAATCTCTCTTCCATAGTAACTAAGCCTACAGTCTTGTAGAGCTGTGTGATGGATTGAACTGGAACCACAAAGGCAGGCTTTAGAAAAAAACACATCCCCGTTAGGCTCTGTGGCTTTACTAAAAGGGCAGCCAGGAAAAGTTGAGACTTAGCATTATTATTAATTTATATTTGGCAGGAACTTCCATTATTAGCAGCTGACAAAACATGGCACGAAACCCTTGAACAGTTCTGCACAGGAAGACACAGCCTCTCCCTGCTCTATCCTCTGTGCAGCTGACATCTCCTGGGGAGGAAATCACTAATTTTTCCTTTTGGGGTTTCTAAGACTTCCTTGTTTTAGGAAGTGCTAATTTTAATTGCTGTAGCATGCTCGCCTGATGCTCAAAGATACCTAAATTCATCCCCTGCCTTCATGAACTGTGTTCTGTTATTTCTTAAGAAGAATCAGGCTCTGATAGAGTGGATTGTTCCCTCCAAACACATCCAAATAAGTAATGAAACTGGAACCCATGTCTTTCAAACCAAAGTCTAAAGCCTCTTCAGTGCCTAAACATGATGGGAGGGTCCTGTCCATAGGCTCATCCTAAGGATGCCAGATATCTAGAAGAAAAATGACACTTTCTCACCTTTGACCTTCCAAACAGACACTCCCACTATGAACATGCTGTGAAAGTCTTCCTAAGCTACATCACCTCCCTGTTAGACAATTATTTCTTTCTCCAGTTTGTACTTCACATTCTTCTGCTGCTTCTTCATGATTCTGACCATGAATTTGACAACACCACTACCTCCTCAGCTGGCAGAAGATGCCCTCAGCCTCACTTGAGTCAATTCAGCTTTAAGCCCTGCTCAACTGGGCAACCCAGAGACCCTGGCTCCTGACGTGGTGTTGCTGAGTTCTGCCTATATACAAAGCGACTTCAACTATTTAAGAAATAGAGCCACCTTCACTATGTCTAAAGTTTCCCCAGGAACATGGAATAGTTGAGAATTCAGAGTTCTTATAAGTATCTAATTCTACCTCATCTCTATTCTGAGGGAAATCAGTTTTAAGATGTGTGACTTGTACTGAATTAGGTCATGATATCCAATTTCACAGTACTATTTCATTGACCTCTAAAAAATAACTCTATTAACAGGAGACAGAAATAAATTCCTAAGTACAATTTAGACTTGAATAGGGCAAAGGAAAACAAGTCCATAACACAATGGTCCCTTCAGAATTACATTAGAGGCTTTAACCAACCAGCCAGGAGACAGTGAGACACCCAAGATTGTAAATGGAGTTCTAAAGACCAGACAGTTAGGCTACCCTATTTGGGGATATTGTGGAAAAAGTTTATCTCATTTCATACAGAAGGATAAAAGTGCCTCTGATAATATGAAATCAGTTTCTAAACCCATATATATATATACATACACATATATATATATATATATATATATAAATTTATTTGGGTCATTCGACCAATGAAAACCCTACTATTTTTCTGGGGCTTTGCTAATTCTCATGGCCCTCTGATAATAACTCTAAATTTGAGCCTAGATCACTTCAATAAATTGAGATCTGTGTGGTGGTTAGAATGAGAAACGTTCCCCCATAGGTTCTGGAATTTGAACGCTTGGTCCCCAGTTGGGGTGCTGTTGGGCAGGCTGGGTATGATGAGCTTTGAGGGTATACAGTCTTGCCCTATTTTTTATGTCTCTCTCTCTGTACTTCCTGTTTCCAGTTGAAGACGTGAACTCTCAGCTTCCTTCTCCTACTACCCTGCCAGACACTTTTGGTGATGTCATGATGGACTCCTCCTTCCCGAACCTTCTTCTATATGTTGCCTTGGTAATGTTATTTTATCATAGCAACAGAAGGGTAACTAATACAATCTGTAAGCTTCCAAGGGTTGCAGAATCACTTACCTATATTAGGTGCCTGAAGGGACATTCAGAGAGTCTGAAAAAGCGATGACATGAAACCTGCTGGGAGAAATGAGGCCCGGAAAGAGAGCAAAGGTAAAGATTCAACTACAGAGGCTGAGGAGTGCTGTCTACAGACATAACACGATCTCAAGGTGTGGAAATAAGGCACATATAGGCCATCATAAGAACAGTTTTGAAAAAGTGCTCAAAACCATGTGACAAAAGAATTAGAAACCAAGAAAAGATGGTGAAGGACTGGGGTGAATGGCTCAATGGGAAGGAACACTTGCTGAACAAGTCTGGGGATCTGAGCTAGACCCTTAGTTCCAAAGTGAAATGCCAAGTGTGGCCATATGCACGGCACTGGAGATGGAGGGGAGCAGAGTCTGAGATCATTAATGCTTGCTGGCTTCTGGCCTATCTGAGATACACAATGAGCTCCAGATTCAGGGAGAGACTGTCTTGGGGAATAAGGCAGAGAGTTCTACAGGAGAAAACCAAATGTCTTCCTTTGGTCCCCAGTCATACACACACACAAGAGGGATCAAGAGCACCCATGTGCATTCTCTAAACATACTCATCACACAGAGAGACACACAAAGAGAAAGACGGACAGACAGACAGACAGACAGAAGAACAATGCAGTGAAGATTAAGGACAAAATGAAACTCAGAAGCCAAGGCAGGCAAGAGACAGAAGCTTTTTAAAGACAACTAGCTGGGTTTCACCTCCTAGTTTGAGGCTCAAAACTAAGATTCTAGTCCCTGCCTGGCTCTTGTAACCAGACAACAAAAAGCTGAGTGGGCAGGCAAGCTAAGATGTACTCTACAAAACAATGGCCAGAAAGTGAGCAAAGTCTTTTCTAGAACAGGGCTCCTGACTCATGGGTAAAGGGTTCCAGTGTAAGATGACAGGTAAGAATGAGGTTTACCAATTTTAAAAGAAAATAAAAGATACGTATTCTTGAAAAGAGACAAGGCATCAAGTTTTTAAAACCGAAACTCGGATGCTGGGGACAAAGGAGAGGCGTGATCAGAACAGCACTATGGGTGTTATGTTGGAACGGGCTGTGTGTGATGCTAATCTGAAGGCAAAAGCTAAGGGTAGAGGCTTGTGGGAGAATATACAGAGATGGAAGGAAGGTACAGAAGCATCACAGAAACATCTTACTGCTGCTTACACCTGGGAAACAGCTCACCTGAAAACAGGCTTCAGCTGCTTCAAGGATTGAAGCTATGGGAACCCAATGGGGCTGGGTATCGGGTAAGACTCATGAATGAGGCTTTCTGTGGGCCTGATCTCCCCACCCAGAACTCCCATTGACAAGGAGTATCAGGCCTGAAGAAACCCAGCTTCCATGGAAAGAAACAATCCAAGGCAAACAGAGCAGAAACAGGATGTAGGACTCACAGACAGCTAGGTTGAGGTCTTTATTAGTAGATAATTCTTCCTTTCAGAGAACGCTGTGCCTTCTCACTAATGAATTCGCATCCCCCATAGAGCCACAAAGGATTAGAATTTGGCCCAAATGTATACTTAAATTGGATTGCCTTGTGAGAATGCTTTAAAAAAAAATAAGAATGCAGCCACCTGTGACACATTAAGGCTGCTGATGTGGTCACTGACATAAATACCTGAGGGTTTCTGCAGCAGCTAGACCAGGCTCAAGGCTCCTTTGTATCCACTTTTTAATGTACTACCAAAGTGACTCCATAAACTTGCAACCACTGCCACCAGTGGAGATGAGGCTTTGGTGGCCTTCTAGTGCTACCTGCCACTGTTGACTGACTGCCACGACTGCTCTAAATGTTGTGGACGTCAAAAGCCAACTCAGACAAGTCTCCAAGGCAGAGAAAAAGCTTGAAAGACACAGATAAAATCCACATGGCCCCAGGCACAACTCTTCCAAGATAACCTTTTTTTTTTTTTTTTTTTTTTTTCTGCAGATGAGTTTATTAGGATGGGATCACCGCTAATTACATAAGAGAAGCTACTTGCCATAATCAGCGAGGTTCTCAAGAACTTATAATTCACATTAGAACAAATGGTTCAAAACCACTAGGAACTTTTCCTGATGCCCTGTGACAAGGCTGTGATGAATCTGCACATTTTACTTCAATCTGCTAAAGAGTTTGTGGACCACACACTGATCCCATGCATGTGAGACGTCAAAGAGCTCCTCTGTACAGTGCTCCTCCGTCTGTGATCAGAAAGACACACAGTTATCACACAGCTCCAGCTGATCCCGGGCCTTCACACACTTCTCCAACTGCTCACACTGCTCTCTCACTGTTGTTAGGGGGTCCACTAATTCTTCTTTCTCTTTAGGGTCTCCAGATCTTAAGCATCTTTTGTTCATCCTCTAGGCCCATGGCAGGATGCTGTTCAGGATTCAACACCAGGAGAAACAACGGTAACTACACTTCCGGATTGCCAAGATGACTATTGTTAGCCCTGTCTGTACCCTTTCTTTGTAGAACCTTCAAATTCTCTCAGGATGAGTCTGCTCAAGGTTTAAATTTCACCTGTGTGGCATCCAGTTTCAGACATCTCCCTTCTTTGCCAGGATGGGACCATAACCGGTGATGATTACCAGGGTTGCATCTGCTTTGGCTGAGACTGAGGTCAGAACCTCTATGCTAACTAGACAAGCTTGCACATGGCTGTGTCCACACCAGGCTGTGTTGATTAAGGCAGAAGAACTGAGTGACTCCAGGCCACATGTGACGGTGACTGAACATCCTTTTCCATCATCTGTACTTCAGTACTCCTAGAATTCTGTTCAGTTATCTGCTTATCCATTCAACCAATGTTTATTAAACATGTTATATGTTGATATTAAAATAGGCTCATTGTACATAGATAGCATGGGAGCTGGAAAGATGTTTCTGTGGGTAAGATTGCATGAGGGCCAGCGTTTGAATCCCAGAACTTACCTAAAAAACTAGTTTGGCTGCACACACCTCTAGCCCAGTGCAGCGGTGACTGGAAGCAAGAGGATTGCTGGGGTCTGTTGGCCACAAGCCTAGCTCCAGGTTCAGAGAAAGACTTTGCATCAAGGGAAATAATGTGAAGCTGATAAAGTGGGATATGTGATGCTCCTCTGTCCTCCATGCATGTTCACAGGTGTGAGCACACACTTTACCCATCAAACCCAGCCATACCCATGTATGCCCATATACTATACTGTCACACATAATACTCCGCCTGCTCCTCTACACACACACACACACACACACACACACACACACACACACACACACACACACACAAACACACACTGGGGGGAGCATAAGAGAGCTTAAATTACAGTGTGAAGACTGAAAGTAGCATAAAGGCCAATTAGCAAATTCAGAATTATCTTTGTGGATGCTAAGAAGGTGGTCGAGGTGCTGCGGTCATCTGTGGTTAGCAGGAAGTGGTTAGCAGGTAACTTCCTTCAGGAAGTGTTTTCAAATTAAGATTGCAGGTTAGAGTTACAGCTTCACGGAAGAGCACTTGCCTAGCATACAAGGCCCTGGGATTAATTGTCAGCACTATAACCATTCAGTCAGTTAATCAATAAATTAAATGGAAAGAGCGAGAAGAAGGAAACCCTTTAAGGAGTAGGAGTCTTGCAGGCAAAGAGAATAGGCTTGAAATAGAAAAGGCATGGGATTTAAAGGAACCTAACCCAAGCTGGAGTGTGCACTGCCAGAGCTGAATGAAGCAGAGGCAGAATAAGAGATGGGATCAGAACCACGAGGAGGAGCCAGGATCTGACTGAGTTTTGTGGGCTGTGACTGAAAAGACAGAAGATTGGAAGAATAGAATTTTTTCCCTTGAACTTTGAGGAGTCCTGCTGTGGTAAAACAAATGAGAGAGAACCAAGAAGGGAAATGGACTATTTTATAAATTAGCCATGGCCACCCAGGCGACGGACTGCGAGAACAAAGAACAGCACTGTCACCCGCCTTGGCCATGGGCTTCTTTTTCCAGGGGATGAAGGTTATATCGAGACTCAGGACCCATCAACACCACAGAAAAGACAGATTCTAAGAGATGGAGGGGAGGGACGGGTCCTGTGAAACCCTGACATAGGATATGACATAGCCAAGGTAATCATGACTGCACAGCAGCCATAACTGATTGCACAAGACCTGCACGCACGCGCGCACAGAGCCATGAGAGTAGGAAGGAACAGCTGAGAATGTAGGATCTGGGGGTGGGGAGGGCTGGAAGATAAGAAGGTAGAGTGAATATCTTCACAATGTATTTCAGATATATGTAAAATCATCAAAAATTTAAAACTAAATGCTGGTGCTGACCAAGGAAGGAGGTAGGCAATTTTCTTTCTCTCTCCTCTTCTCTAAATCCACCCTCATCCCCAGCAGATCATACAGATCTTCTTCGATAGCCTTCCTCACCTGGTCTCTTTATCTTGGCCACCAAAGTCCCCTTGATACAATAATCAAAACGCTAAATGCAAAAACTGCAAGGGGAAACGATCAACTAGCATACAAAGGCAGACCTATTAGAATTACACCCGATCTTTTTTTCTTTCTTCCTTCCTTCCTTTCTTTTTTTCTGTCGCCTCCTCCTCCCCTCCTTTTTTTTTTTCTTTTTTGATACATTTTGCTACAGCGTTTCTCTGTGCAATGGTCCTGGCAGTTCTGGAACTTGCTTTGTAGACAAAGCTGGCCTCGAACCCAAAGGTCTTCCTGTCTCTGCCTTCAGAGTCCTGGGATTAAAGGCATGTGGCACCATGCCTGGCCAACATCTGACTTTTCAATGGAGACTCTAAAAGCCAGAAGGGCATGAGCAAATGTTCTACAAACTCTAAGAGACCACGGATGCCAGTACAGACTATTATGTCCAGCAAAACTTTCAATCATAATAGATGGAGAAAGAAAGACATCCCATTATAAGACCAAATCCAAGCAGAATCAACCTACAAATATAGCCCTATACATGGTGTTAGAAAGAAAACGTCAACCTGAAGAGGCTAACCACCTTAAAATTCAACCCTTTTAAAAATCTAAAGTCTCTTTTGAACCCTAAAATTTCTTTTAAAAATTAGCCTCTCAACTATGAGCGCTTGTAAAATAAAAAAAATAAACAAATTAAATACTTTAAGAGGAATACCAGGGTACAATCAGGTCAAAGCAAAGCCAAAAACAGTATAAATCACCCAATGTCCAACAGGTGGGATTTACTCATGATCTTCTGGGCTCCTCCAAAGGGCTTGGATCACTTCTCTGCTTCTGCCCTCTGAAGCACACACAGAGCTTGTCTTCCAAGTTCTAGGAGGCTCCATTTCACCTCTGCTGCTGTATTTGGTGGCCTTCCCATCATACTGGCATCTCCAAACTTCGTGATTAGCCTCTCCTATGCTCTCTCAGGGACTCTAGCTCTGTTGAACAGCGTCAGGCCTCAGCTGTACTCTATGACCCCTTCATGCCTTAAAAACCAGCCCCACTTGGGTGACTCTCACACTACCAAGTTCAGGTGCAAGTATGAGGTACAAGCTTGGCCACCTCTGAAACACAGCCTTTGAGTGCCGACTCTGAGGAAACACTTCTAAAGATTTCACCTCACTGATGCTGGTCTCTTCTCAATTGCGGCTACTTCCTTAGCTCCAGCTGACCATTATCAATTGTCCCAGGAAAGCAAAAGTTTTGCTTCCGTGGTTCTCTTGTTAATCACAGCTGATCCTTCTAATCAGCTAACCAGAACCCCAAATTCTAAACTCTAAACAGCAAACAGACCTGCTGGAGTCTTTAAGTGACCCTCAGTCTCCCCCCACCAAAGTCAGAATCCAGTCCTCCATAGTCTGGATTTCTTTCATTGTCCTCCAGGCTCTTGTAGACAAACTCACCATGCTTTGAACACTCAATGGCTTTTCTAGCCCAAAGTTCCAAAGTCCGTCTGCAATCCTCCCCCAAACATGGTCAGGTCTGTCAGAGCAACACTCCATGATCCTGTTACCAATTTGTCTTAGTTAGTGTTACTGTTGCTATGACGAAATGCCATGACCAAAGGTAATTTCATCTCAGGTAAGGTATTCCAGATCTGAAAAGATAAATATGGTAATATTTACTTACTTGTATATGTTAGCTGCTAAGGCATTGGTAAGTGAGCTATTATTATCTGTAGAACTATAGGGTAGGAGACTGGGTTGGTATCTCCTTACAAAAGGAGAATGGAGGAGAATAGATGGATGGGGGGAGGGCTGTAACCAGAGTATCAAAACCCAGAAGCTATCTCCAATTTATAGTCACTTGCAAATGAAATATTAGTTCTCTCTAATGGAGTTTTAGGGGGAAAACAAATCACTTTTAAGGGCAGTCCTCATGCTCAGCAATAGTTAGCCAACATGCACACACATACACACACATTCAGTGGCATCTTTGTCTCATAATATACTGTCAGGCTTTCTTTACACTCTGGCTTCCAGGTTTGTGTTTTAATAGAATTCCCATGTGTGAAAGCATGTGTGTCTGCGTTTATATGCATTTCTGGTGCTTTTTCTTTGGCTCCTTTTCATTTGTTTTATGTTTTGTCTTATTCTGGTTTAGGTTTTTTGTTTTGTTTTGTTTATGGTGTTTTATTTTATCATTATTTTTTAGATGCCTGTTTGTTTTCCAAGGAGAGATAGAAAAGATTTGGATCTGGATGGGAAGGGAGGTGGAGAGAAACTTGGAGGAGCTGAGGGAAGGGGAAACCATAATCAAAATATATTGTATAAAACAATTAATTTTCAATAACAGTAAAAAGTAGACACAATGCATTGGAGCACAGGTAGGGTTATTGATAGATTCAATCTGGAGGTGTGTAAAGGAAGAGAATCAAGACTAAACACCTAGACCTGATTGACAGCTAAAAAGATAAAGGTATGTGTATAAAATCAGGAGAGTTAGAAACAGACATTTCTGGTAATGAAATCACACATTTAATATATTAAGGTAAATGTGCTGGCAAGATACCCATCAAAGCAGAGCATCAGCATTTATACATGCTACTTTACTAATTTAAGTATTTTTGAGTTCCTACTATCTGTAGGAACTGAACCTAATGGGCAGTAACAAGAGAGAGCAGGCCCTCAGCCTCATAACACTTACAACCACACAGGCAGGACGAACACAAAGAACTAGGATGCTGTGAGAATGACGGGACATCAAGGGACTTGGAGAGTTGACAGTCTTGGCAGTGACTGAAGGTTTTCTTAGGAAGAAACATTTAAAATTCGGCTCTGAAATACAAATACAATTAACTTGGTAGAAGGGGGAAGAAGAGCTGAAGGCAGAGCATGTGTGGAACATGTGTGGAGCCCGGGGGGCGGAAGAGGTCAGGTCTTTCCAGGAATCTATGGAAATAGGACTAATTATTTCCCAGGAGAGCCCTGGTCTTGTGAAATTCCCGCTATTGGGCTGGTTTCCGTGGTTGTGCGCACACGCTGGAGTAGCCAACAGCAAACCCAGCTCACACTCCGGCCAGAGCTTTTGCTATGGGTCTAAAAGCTTTTAGTTTATCTCTCAATCCCAGAGCACCTTGTTATGGACCACAGAGCGATGGATGAAACTCTTGACTTTCAGAAGGACTCGTCACCCCCAGAGTGTTCAAGAATGTTACAGGAATAGTGTATATTAAGAAAGATCGAGAGAATAAATAAGGAGGGATGGACTTGCCTTGGATTACAGAGTAGGCAAGGGAGATAAAGAAACAGAATAACGTGTTTGGAAAATGGCAAGCATTTAGGGGAAGGAGAAGTATATCCGTGAACTCAGTGTGTTCATGGAACTCAACCATACCCTTTTGGAGTCTGTGGATTCTGGCTGCGAGAGGACTCCTTGCTATTTGGTGATAGCTGTGATTTTTGTAACCAAGCGGTTTCTTCAAAGAGATTCTCCAGCTTTGAAGATCAGTACAGAAGATCTAGTGGTCCTCTCTGGAGAAGAGGAAACCTGCAGGAACCAAGTTTAAGGTTGGAGACCTTGGCCTTGCTTCCATCCCCTTCCCGGGAAGCACAGAGGCAAGCCAATTAGAGAAAGACATTGGTTCGCCAGCACTCCAAGATTACCCAGCTGCATTCACTCACAGGTACCCTGCCATTTGGATCCCTTAAAGGATAGCCTTCCCCCAGGACTGATTGGAAAAACAAAATAAAACAAAACAAAACATTTTCGGGTGTTTTTTTTTTAATTAAATGGAATTGCATATAAACAAACATTAGAAATAAAGAAACCCAAAACCTCAATAGTGCCTTACCTGTTAGAAACTGAAGAAGAGAGAGCAGTGAGATTAGAGAGAATCCCTAGAAAGGGGAAATGACTATTGAGAAACAGTTTCCCAGGGACTCCCAGTATTAATCACAGCTTTCGGGTGTCAGCACTGGAGACCACAGCTGAGCGGTAATTGGGCACCAAGCAATCTTTGTAAAAGCGGTACAAGATGGGACATTGGGTAAAGTAGTTTCTAGTGCTCTGGGTCTCCCTCTCCCTCCCCTCCTCCCCCCACTTCCTTCCTCCCTTCTGAACTGCTGTTTCTTAATCCCTTCGAAAAGCCAGAATATTGGGTGTGCAGTCAGTGTGTCAGGAACACTGGAAACTTGAAGCCTAAGCTTTTTTTTTCCTTGAGAGAAAACCCAGCCATTTATTTGCATAAAAATTAAAACAATGCTGTGTGGAGTATGTGTGTGTGTGTGTGTGCGCGCGCGCTCGCACACCAATAAGTGGAAACAAAATTTAAAGTCCTAAAACCATTCTATGTGGTCTGCAATGATGGACACATGTTATGCATCCATAAAACATAAATAATAAAAGCCAATGTAAACTGAGAACTCTGGACGATAAACATATTACCAGCAATTCACTCATGGTAAGATACATACCCCACCAACACAAAATGCTAATAATGGGGGGGATCTAGGAGAAGAACAGGGATGGGGTGTGAGGAGGACTCTGTTCTTTCTGCTCACTTCTCTGGAAACCTAACACTGTTGGAAGAAAAGCAGTCTATTCATTAAGAAAATACTAAAAAGTCCAGAGTTAACCATTAAACTCAGTCTCATCCTTCCATTTAGTATTCTCATACATTGATCGGCTTTTTATCATGCACTATTGCCTGTTTGGGGCACACGAATGAGGCAAAACCTTACAGCTCCCTGGACTTTAGTTCTGCCTGAGAACAGATAACAAACACACTCATAAAAATAGGAAATAATCCAGACAATCAAGGCTACAGACCAAGATGGGTTATCACAGTGAGTAGCTGAGGTGCCCTGCTTGAAGTGTACTGTTTTAGGCATGGCATTCCAAGTGGGCTATGGTTAACGGGTTGATTGAGGTCATCCTTAAAGAATGTCACTTTGCCTATGTTGCTGTAGTTAGCACCCATCAAGACACTGGTGATACACTCTTTAAAAAAAAATGCTTCCAGGATCTGTTCCTGATACTATTTCTCCAGGATTGTAATTTATGATCCCAGAAAACAACACCAATGGCAGGTTTTTTTTAATAAACAGCTAGACCTCTCATGCTTTAGTCTTTAAATGCAGCGTTTGCTGAGGTGTCAGAGGCTGTACTGTGCAGTTACTTCACCAGATACAGCCTCGGGTTTTCAGGAGGCACAAGTAACCACCAGGTCACACCTTCATCTGACTGACAGACATTCAGAGGTACTGTGATTGTTAAACACACTAATCACAGAGGCATTAAAATGTGAAGAAAAATGCACACTTACTGATTTCCTACACAGCAAATTGCCACATGCTTATTAGTCTTAGGGTTTGGAGGCCAGTGTCCACAAGATCTCAGTGATCAAAGCCATACTCCATTTAGAGGTTTTAAGTTTTAGTTCTTTGATTTTTTTCCAGCTCTTAGCACTTCAAGTCTTACATCTTTGATCCATGAGTCCACCCTCCACATTCAAAGCTAGTGGCAATACACCTAACCTCAGCCATCATTTTGCATCTGTCCCAATAGTCAGATAACCTCCGCCTTCCTCATATCAGCTCCATCTTGGTTTGGCATACTGTCCACTTGACTACTGTGGACATCTTAAGATCCTAAACCTAACTGACTAAGATTGGTTTTTCCTGTATCTGGAGTAACATTTGCTTACAGGTGCTAAGGATTTGGACTTGGGCATTGTTGGGATTCATTACTCAGTCAGTCTATCACGGCATATTAGATATGAAGAAATAGGCAAATTTCAAGTGAAGTCACTGGGTGAGGTCAGTGAGTGGTGACTATAGATGTGGGGAATGTGAGCACTACTCTCAGACTCAGAATCATGGAGAGAGGAAATCCATTGAACAGAGGCTGCAAAATGTGGGCCTGTGAAATCAGAGGCAGTCTAGGCAACCAGAGTCTTCATAGTCAGAAAAGGTCCTCCAATGAGTAATGATGATTACCTTCATCACCTCCTGCTCAGCAAGTTAAGGGTTTTAAGTCCAGAAGCAGACATCATGCTGGATAAGGCCATCTGAAGAGGAGTGATGTGCACACAACCTGGTTGGAGTTAAGCTTGTGAGAGAATGAGAGGATAGAGATATAACTATAGACATCTCAGATTTCCCCACAAAGAGTGATGGATGGTGAGAATGTGGGAACGTCATGATGGAAGATGAGGGGAGAAGTAGAGTGGAAGGCATACAAAGTAGAGAAGTAAACTGAGGATATAAAATAAGCGGCAGACACCTTTTCAGGGTGAATTTACAAAGCAAACCTTCTTCCAGTTGATCGTGAAAGCTGTAGTATAAGGAACAATGTTCTGGTCAGCACCAAGGTCACTGTGCCAAAGAGGAGTCTTTGTGTTTCTGCTAATCACTGATGACTAAGTGCTGAGCCAACACTGATGTCTCATTGTTCAAATGTAAATGAAATACAGATCAGAATGATGGAGACGGCCTGTGTTTAATTTGATTTTTTCCTCAGCCTTACAGCTTTTAATTGTTTCATTTCCCCATGAGAAATTACTAATAACTCAGATGTGATTATTACGGATTCTTTTAATGGAATCATTATCTCACTCTTTGTTGGTTTCATATGAATATTCTCATATAAAGACTAAAAGCTCATTCAGAAAAATGAAGCAAACCGTCTCCTTTGTGGATTCTTATATAATATACATAACTAGAAATGTCTTATTATCCCATAAGTTTTGAGAAAGAAATGTCAAAATACCAGCTATCTATTGATTGCTCACTAATGTCATCCTGCTAGGTAATTCCTAATCTATGGGACATCATTACGAGGTCTGATTTATTATTCTCACCTTATAAATGCAGCAAGACTTCCCCCACATCACTAGGAATACACCTAGTAGTATTCCTATGTATTCCTCTGGTCGCTATGACCCATTGTCCTGCTCCTGATCTCCTTCTGGATTTCTTCCCTACAGCTGCTCTGTGAACTGCTACGTTTCTCACCAGTGGGTTGCTGTGGCAGAATCATTTAGTGGCTGGCTGTAAACTGCCAACCCAGTGACTGTTCCAGAGGCCATATTTAACTTTCCTCATTTCACAAAACTGCCCTTATATGCTGGGCACAGGATGACACTTGCCACTAGTGCTCATGGGCTCAAAACACTTGTTTCCCAGCTGGTGCCATCACCTTGGGGTGTTGGTGGAGTCTTTGGGAACTCTGGCCTAGCTGGAGGAAGTACGTCATGGGGCATTGAGGAGTATAGCTCTACCTTGTTTCCAGTTCAGGACCTTCTCGTTCCTGATCCACAGAGATGTAAGCAAATCACCTCACACATCATCTACCACAGTCGGCAGCACCTTTCGCAATGCTTTCCTTACAAGGGTGGGATACATGCTCTCAAATCATGAACCAAACTATCTACCTACCTATCTCTCTCTATCTATGCACACATGTGTATATATACGTACATATATGTGTATAGATACATATGTCTACATGTTATATACATATGAATATATACAAACATATATATGTATACACACACGTGTGAGCTTTCTGCCTCAATGAGCTTCTTTGGATATCTTACCATAGTGATGAGAAGAATGAGTGATACACCTCATGTTTATCATCACAACTGATATTTCTTGTGTTTTGGTTTTTTTGGTTTTTTACACGTAAGGAAAAAGTGTTTCTCAGTTCTCCCACATACTCTCTGAACGTCAACATGAACAGAATGACTAATGTTACTAGACTCTTCACCAGCATTTCATCTCACTGATGTGAGAAACCATTGTGCTTCTGGAAACTGGTCATATTTTTAGAATGATAAAGGATCTTTCTAAGGATAAATGACCTCCCAATGGTTCTGTTTCTCCTCTGCCGGCCCACACTGACACTGCTGCACTTTCTCTCTAGGACTGTTCCTGTTGGTTTAAGCCAACACCTTACTGGTAATACAATCCTTTGGTTTGTTCTTGTTACTTGATTTTTTTCATGTGGACACAGTGTCGTCATCTATTGAAATTATGGTTGCCAAGTCACAAAAATAATAACTTCAGATCACTGTTTTACTTGGTCTAAGTTCAACAATGATTTGATCCTTACATGTATTGTTATGCAAGTTGTATTTAAAATTGAGATGGGTGTAAAGGAAGTTCACCTACTTTCTCATGAAACACAGAACAGCTTTTCATCAAGTCAGCTCTGTCCTCTAATAACATAGATGAAATCTAGACAAATACAAAGGTTTAGCAATTTGAAGGCTGAAAGGACAGCAAAGATTGAAAAGAGGCAAGGTAATATCTTGAAGAAAGAGAGCACAGGGAGAGAAAGTAGCATTACCTGGTGCTTTACACCCCTTGACATACATAGGCTTGCTAAAATGTACAGGGTGGAAATATGAGTGGACAGAAGAAGGACACAGAAGTTAGTCAACTTTTGTTGCCATTATGAGGCTCAGAGATGTAAATTACTGTTCAAAGTCTAGCCAGATAAAACAGAAAATACTGAACATTCTACTTAACACATCAATATCTTCAAAGAACTACAGATCAGGTAGCAGCAAACAGCCAGCCAGCAAGTCTTCACACAGAAATGCACTTGGCTTCTTCTAACTCCTCAGGAAATGAAGGTTACAGGCTTCTAATCTAATTACCAACAAAAAGGACAACAGATCCTTTATGGAAAAGGTATATCAACAGGACCACAGTAATTTTACACAGACACTAACCTTTATTCTATTGGAAATTAACTAGGCATGCCTGAAGACAAGACCAAATAATTGAAAATCAAAAAATTAAAAGAAAATAATAAGAATGCAGATAACCTTATATTGGAGATATCATAAAAAGCCCTCTTGATACAAATGATGGCAAACTGAATTTCACCAGGATACTGGACTCTTTAAAGAATGTGATATAAGTTAAAAATTTTAAAAACCCATGTATGTGTAATCTGTGTGTATGGACACATGAGTCCAGGTGCCCTCAGAGGCTGGAGGTATAAGATGCCTCTGGAGTTGGAATTACAGATGGTAGTGAGCCACCTGATGTGGGTGCTGAGAAGTAAGCTCCATTTCTCTGCAAAAGCTGTCTGTGTTCTTAACCTCTAGCACCTATAATGGAATTTTAGAACTGAATAATAGAACATCTTAGATTAATAACAGGTTAGTTTAACCAAAGATCAAACAGCAGCAGAGTGAATTTATGAACTGGAAATCAAGCAAGATGAAAGAAAATTCAGATTAAAGTACAGAAGTGGAAGAGTGTATGTATAAAATGCAGCTGAAATAGAAGCAATGGATGCGGTTGAAGCACAGGAATAAGGAGGAGAGGAAATAGCACAAGAATAATAAGGACTGAGGATTCCCAAAATCCAATGAAACAGATCAATTCACACATTCAAGACACTCTAAAAACTCATGAAGAGTTAGTACAAAAAAAAGCAATATACAGCTCGAAGATAAAGATATTAATTGAAACTGTGGTACATCTACACAATGGAATACTACTCAGCAGTAAGAAAAAATGATATCCTGAAAGTCGCAGGCAAATGGATGGATTTGGAGAATATCCTCCTGAGCGAAGTCTCACAAACTCAGAGAGATAAGCAGGGGATGTACTCACTCACTAGTGGTCTCTAAACAAACAAACAAGAAAAAAAGCCAAACATGCCCAAGCGGCAAACCACAACCACTGAACAGCTTGGGATCAGAAACACCCTGGACTGACCCTTCAAACC